>JAURVB010006186.1:0-16577 GCA_033002965.1 Piper betle | reverse complement strand
GAAGTTTGGGGACAGCCGTTGGATCGCGATCCAGCGGCTGTAATTCCTTCCCCCTCCCCCCACCCTCCTCCTCTCCTCTCTTGTTTCTCGAAACCACCGGCTGGGCGACCTCCGCCGGCCTCCCGCCTCCCCAAGACGAACTCCACCGCAGACCCCCACCCACCGCCGCAGTCCCCCCCCCCGCCTCTACCCCGTTCTCCGCCCCCCGCCGCCCGTGTCAAAATTACCTCACGTCGTCTCCCCAAGCCACCCCATTTCCCCCACCGGAGTAAGGGAGCGGCGACTGTGGCCTGAGGGGAGAATGCCGCCGCCCCCGCCTTGTTCGCCCCCTCCCCCACACCCACTGCCACCCGTTTTGCCCCTCCCCCGCTTCATCTTCCCCCGCCCCTGCCCACTCGCTACCCCCCCCCACCTTCAAGATCCCCCCACCCACCCTAGTGGGCGGTCGGCGGCGAGGTTGCTGGCGATAGGGTGGGTGGGCAAAACAGAGGGGGGGAAGAACAGGGGAGGGTAGTTTTGTAATAAAAACTTGACTCGATCCCGATTCGAGTCAATATTACAAAATAAATTTTAAAAAATAAAATAATTTCGTAATAATAACTTGACTCGATCAAGACTCGAGTCAATATTATTACAAAACTTATTTTATTTTTATTACAAAAATAATTTTAATATCAGTTAGGATCGTACTCAAAGTATTGACTCGAGTTAAGATTGGCTAAAATTTTTATTACGAAATTATTTTATTTTTTTTAAAATTTAATTCCTAATATTAACTAAAGTCAGGATCGGGTCAAATTTTTATTACAAAATTATTTTATTTTTTAAAATTTATTTCATAATATTGACTCGAGTTAGGATCGAGTCAAGTTTTTATTATGAAATTATTTTATTTTTAAATTTATTTTTAATATTGACTCAAGTCAGGATTGACTCAATCCTGACTCGAGTCAAAATTACAAAATAAAAACTTAATATTGACTCGAGTCAATATTACGAAATAAATTAAAAAAATTTTCATAATAAAAACTTAACTCGATCCTAACTCGAGTCAATATTATGAAATTAATTTTAAAAAATAAAATAATTTTGTAATAAAAATTTGACGCGATCCTGGCTTTAGTTAATATTAGGAATTAAATTTTAAAAAATAAAATAATTTCGTAATAAAAATTTACCGATCTTAACTCGAGTCAATAATTTGACTACGATCATAACCGATATTAAAATTATTTTTGTAATAAAAATAAAATAATTTTTGTAATAATATTGACTCGAGTCTCGATCGAGTCAAGTTATTATTACGAAATTATTTTATTTTTTTAAATTTATTTTGTAATATTGACTCGAGTCGGGATCGAGTCAAGTTTTTATTACGAAACTACCCTCCCTCCTGCCCCTCTGTTTTGCCAGCCACCCCACGCCGGCGACCTGCTGGCCACCCGCTGGGCGGGTGGGGGATCTCGAAGGTGGGGGCGGCGGTTGCGAGTGGGGGCGAGGGCGGAGGGGGAGACAAAGCGGGGAGGAGCAAAATGGGCGGCGGTGGGTGGGGGAGAGGGGGGGCGAACAGGTCGGGGGAGGCGGTGCTCGCTCCCCCCTCACTCAGGTGGGGGAAATGGGGTGGCTTGGGGAGATGGGGCTGGGGAAAACAGGGCAAAGGCCGGATGGGGTGGGGGGTGCGGCGAAGCTCGTCCCGGCCTGCATGGGGAGACTGCGGTAGTGGGTGGGGGGCCGCGGTGGAGTTTATCTTGGGGCGGTAGGAGCGGCAGAGGTCGCCAGCCAGCGGAGGTCGCTAGCCGGCGGGTCGCCACGGTGGTCTCGAGAAACAAGAGAGGAGAGGAGGAGGGTGGGGGGAGGGGGAAGGAATTACAACCGCCAGATCGCGATCCAACGACTATCCCCAAACTTCAACATAGGCAAGTTGCATGTGTAGAAGCACAAAAACCTTGCCTTCAATAAGTACATCTTATTAAGAAAGAGGTGAACTCAATAAGTGGATCTAATTAAAAGTATGATAATAAATCGATCAGATTATAACAACAAAAAAATATTAAATTATTATAATTTATTTTCTCATTCAATTATAATATATTTTCAAAATTAATTAAAATTTTTACTTATTATACTTCAACAGAGTTTATCTATAAAATTAAAATAATTTTATTTATAATATAAATCACACATGATGCAATATTTATACTTAATTATTAATAACTTTTGAATATATCTTACAAGTCATTCATCATCGGATGTTGGCTAGATTATTTATAATAAATAAATAAATAAATAAATAAAAATAAATAAAGCAAAAAGAAGGAAGGGCAAGGGGTCGAATGTTTACTTATTGTGTTTTAAGAGAGTTTATGTATATATAATTAAATTTAATTAATTTATAATATAAATTACCCGTGATATAATATTTTATTTAATTATTCATGAATTTTAAAAATATCTCGTACATCCTCCTACGAGTCATTCATCAAATTTTGACTAAATAATTTAAAATAAATAAATAAAAGGGAAGGAAGGGGAGGCAAAGGGATCGGGCGTCCTTCCCATTTCCTCGTGACCGCTTTCTCTTCTTCCCGACGCCAACCACAACAACAACAACAACTACTACTACTACTACGACGACCTCCAACCTCCAACCCCCTCCCAATCCTCATCCATAGATCCTTTCCCGATCTGCCATTCCATAGATCCTCCCCACCCCCAACCCTCGCCTCGCTCCTTCTCCGATCGGCGATTCGGCGCCGTGGTACGCCGAGCATGACGATCCTCGATTCCGGCTTTCTGATGGAGAATGGAGGCAGCTGCCTGCCGGTGCCGCCAGAGGACGAGGGGCGGGTGGTGGCGGAGCTGTACCGGGAGTCGGAGGCCCGGTTGAAGGAAGGGGATGTGTTCTACGTGCTGTCCAGCAAGTACGTCGTTGTTGTTCTCGTTTCTCTTTTTATATTTTTATTTTTTTGCTCTTTTCGGTTTTTTACACGGATCTTGGCTCTGTGGGTCGCGTTGGATTGACTGTGGTGTTTGGGGATGATTATGATGCTAAGATAATCGGCTCTGTGGGTTTGTTTGATGGGATGGGATTATGATGTCAATGGCTGCCAACTCATGGTTTCTTGTTGATGCATTGGATCGTGTTGCTCACCTAATGGCTTCTTTGAGCTTTGTGTATGATATGCTTGGTAAGATAATCGAGTTGTGGTGAGCTTGCTAATGGATGCGTTAATTGTTCATGGATTATGCAGTCAACAGCGATGGATTCGCGATTTACTCGGCTAATCAGTTAAAGCTTAAGGGTTTTAATTTTCCAGAACAGCATGGTGTGCTATGGGAATTACATTTTTTTTAAGCTTTAAATTTGAACCTTTTTTACTGATAAGTTTGGTAAGATAATCGGGCGTGGTGGGTTTGTTGATGGGATCATCGAATGTTCACGGATTATGAAGTCAGTCAATGGCTGCCGATTTGTGATTTGTTGTTGATGCGTTGGTTCTTGATGTTCAGCTGACTACTAATAGATCTGAAACAATTATTTTGAGCTCAAGGGTTTTGATTTGTCTGGAGCAGCATGGTTTTGGTATCGGAATTATGTTTTTTTTAGCTTTTAAATTTGACCTTTTCTATGATTAGTTTGGTAAGATAATAAACTCATTGGGTTTGTTGATCAGAATATTCAACTATCTACGGATTATGAAGTCAATGGCTGTTTATGGGATTTGTTATCTGGTGCATTACTTCTTGATGTTCAGCTAATTACTTTGAAATACAGATCGAAAGTATTGGTGGTTAGGTTTTTTTGGCCTATGTATGTTTTTTTATGGTATCTTGCTTGGCGCTTTTGTGGGGCTTTTATTGATGAGTGATGCTAATCAGCATTTATGCCTAAATCAGCACTTATGTGGGGCTGGTATCGATGAGCGATGTTAATTAATGTTTATGCCTAAGTGATTGCTTGGACTTTGGCTCACATTGAGTTGCCCAGTGAAAATCCGAATGCAAAAATACTAAAGTTTTTGCTAGATTACTTAGCGAAACATTTATATTTGCAATGGAAACGAAAGAGAAGGAAAAGAATGGCTAATAAGCCTAAAGAGAAAGAGAACTCAAAGACTTATTCTTTGTATTGATCCAATATCTTTTAAAGAGAACTTAAAGACTTATTCTTTGTATTATCCAATATCTTTTACATTACATCATGGCAGATATTTATAACCCATTTTTACAATTACCTCATCATAAAAATAGAGAATCTATGGAAGGTTACACCTTATTAAATAAACAGGAAATGTTATTCAAAGAAGAAGTTACGACTACTAAATATATGAGGAGTTACAAATTTACGTATTAACCTTTGACCATCTGGTATAAACGTGGTCAAAAGGCGTAATTAAGGATGCACTGCATCAATCACTCTTCTTCTCAATTTTGAGATTTGGATGTAGTAGCTTGGTAGATTGTGACTTGTGGTGGAAGTTAGTTAGTTTATAGAAGTTATGAAAATCAATTGTTTGCGAATAGGTGTGACCAGGTGTTGTACACTGCTTAATGTGTGCTTGCTTAACTGACTTTTGTAGAACTAGAATATGTTTACATAAAAGAATTGAGTGAAAACGAAATTTGTGGTTCTGAGAATAGGCTGATCACAAATGGGTGTGAGTAGGTGGTGTGCACTGCTTGGTATTAGGCACTTATTTTAAGTGACTTTTGGTGGAAACTAGAATATGTTTGCATAAGTTTGATAGCAGCTTTTTTTTCTTTTTCTTTTTTTTTTCTAATAAACAAATGTGTGGCACAGAATTTTGGGCCAGTATAGTTGCCTTATGGATTTTCCCCTTCCTAGGTAGTAGATTAGATTTCTTTTAAAAAACGATTGAAAAATTGCACTTGGCCAACAAATTCAAGGATTAAATCTACTTTTGAGGTGATTCGGAAAGGAACATTGAGAGCTAATCTGCATATCTGTGATATTACTCATTTTATTTTAGAAATGTGATAGAAATATGGTGTATCCTATGTTTTACAATTTCATTTCTTTATTTGTAGCAAAAGGCTCATAAGTCAAATATTTTAATTGGCTGTGCAGGTGGTGGCTGCTGTGGCGGAAATATGTTGGTCTAGATGATAGGTATTGTCCAATAGTTGAGCATTCTGTCCGATCTCAAAATTCAAATGGGTTCTTTTCAAAGAATATAACCAGGCCTGGGCCAATTGACAACTCGGATCTTGTACTTAATGAAAGAGATGCTGAAGGTGATGATCCAGAGATTCGCTGTGATTTGATTGAAGGAAATGATTATGTTTTGGTTGCTCAGGAAATATGGAAGAAACTTAACGAATGGTACTTCTTTTTTGCAATAATTACTCTTTATGGGTGCTATCTTTGAAGAACCAACCTATTTACATTGTTTTGGAAACTGTTAATTGACCGTTGTTCATTTGCACTTGTTTTATCTTTAATCAGGTACACAGGAGGTCCTGCATTACCTAGGAAGATGATTGCACAGGGTGCCCAACGGCATAACTTGGCTGTTGAACTCTACCCTCTGCGTCTTCACTTAGTTTATTCGTATGCCGAGAAGGAAACAGTTATTCGTATTAGTAAAAAGGTCCTACCATGTGTACATTTTATCATATTAAGAGACACAGGATGTAATTTAATTATTGCAGAAGTTCCTGTAATAGCTTTGTGTAATTATGTATATTGCTGCCATTCCATCTAAATGCATTTCTTAATTTGGCAAGCTTAACTTGCAGGCCACGATTCGTGAACTTTGTGATAGAGTTTGTATGATTTTGAATGTGGACCGTGAAAAGGTTAGTTGCACCAATAACATTCTAGTTGAATTTCTCTCTGTGGGTAACTTCTAAAATTGATGCTCGTTTATGTTGATAGGCTCATATTTGGGATTTTTTTAACAAGTCAAAGTGCAAGGAGTTGTTAGCATCTGATCAATCTTTAGAGGACGCCCAGCTGCAAATGGACCAACATGTGAGTATAATATGAGAGCTCTTACTTGCTACAAATGTAGCGCCTCTATTATGCATCTCAAACCCATACAAATTATCGCCTATCTCATTTGCAATTTCTGTGGACCAAGGCTTTCATTGAAAAGACCTTTCAGATTTAATGATCTGAGTCTCAGGATATGTTTGATGTAAACTTGTTTAGCTGCCCATCTTTGATTATGATTGAAGATGAAGTTTCTCTGGTATTTGCAGCTTTCTTAATAATCAGTTTCTCTTAGAGTCTCTCTTTTTGTGCTTGTGTCCTTCCCATTTTTTGTTGAGTGTGGGAATTTTGATCAATCTTGCAGTCATTGAAGTAATGGATTTTCATTGAACTGTGCATTCTGAAAACGAACTTCTATTATCATTTAGTGGGCAATTTAATCTTATGATAATAGTTGAATTTAGAAAATCCAATTTTTTTTACACAATACCAGTCATATCAAAGACTTTTCTTCTCATAGTCTCTGTTTGTGTATAGTATCTCTAAGGTTGAAAGTTTTCAATGATATTAACTCAGAAGGAAAGATGGTTGGTGAGATCATTAGAAACATTAATTGAAATAGACCATCTTGGTTCAGAAGATGGTTCTGACTAATTGGTTATCCTATTCTCTTTTCAAACATGGGCACTAATGTAATTACCAGTATGGACAATGCGAGCTTAAGGAAATGGATTGGAGAAGAGGGGCTAGGTGAACTGAATGATGGTAAACCTGTAATGGTGTTTGAAGGGAGGATAACACATTTAGGGCTGTTTGGAGCTCGATTGAACTTTATTTAGCTTGATTGTTGATTTGACAATAGCTTGATTTAGAGTTGACTAGAACTAAATGAAGCTAAGCTAGGCTTGGGCTTGTGTTTGGAGTCTAGATATTTGGTATCAAAAGTTGAATTTTACATATTAATATTAGATTTTCTAAAAGAAATATAACTTGAAAAAAATTTAATAAAGCAGGATTTTTTAACAATTTCAAATAAGAATATACACATTATTAATTTATTTTATCTCTATTATGTCAAGCTAAGATTTTTTTTTCCCTTAAAATATATTTTTACTTTTATTGTAAGTTATACTTATAGGGGTGTATAGGTAAATACAAAATTAACCTAGCTCAAGTACCGATATACTTGACTTGACTCCCCCCATGAACACCCTAGCCTCTATGGTCAAAAATTTTAAATTTTCACTGTTATTAATTTAGATTAACTATTTGCTCAATAAATTTGAAGTGTTTTTATTATCTGAAACTTCCACATCCATGAACATGTTTTCACAAGTTGCTAAGAGTCAAATTTACTTGTCAAGAAAACATAGTCTATGATACTTTATATGTATATCAATTGATTTTTGTTTTCTTTTTGGACAGATTCTTGTGGAATCAGAACCTGACAGAGCCTGGTATTCTGGTTCTGGTATGGATTCTACAGGAAATGAGCTAGCTTTAGTATCAGTCGAACCATCCAGATCACCTATATCTATTGCTGGTGGACCATCCTTATCCAATGGTTATGACTTTCCTGGAACTGGTCGTTTTCTTGGGCAAGGGGGTCATTCGACAGAAGAATATAGTGGGTATGATCTACTGAGCAGTAGCATCACAAAAGGGGAAAATAGAGGAGGATTGACTGGGTTGCAGAACTTAGGAAACACTTGCTTCATGAATAGTTCACTTCAATGCTTAGCTCATACCCCTCCATTGGTTGAATATTTCTTACATGACTACATCGATGAGATTAATACTGAAAATCCTTTGGGTCTAAAGGTGCACTTCTATCTATAGTTATACTATATTTCTCTTAACATACTTCTGTTGTACATAAAATTTCATGTTACATCGTTCTTTCTTTCTACAGGGAGAACTTGCATTAGCATTTGGTGAACTATTGAGGAAATTGTGGTCCTCAGGGAGGACTCCTGTTGCACCACGCTCTTTTAAGACAAAATTGTCTCGATTTGCTCCTCAATTCAGCGGTTATAACCAGCATGATTCTCAAGTTAGTCTCTTATTGTATGATTGAGTTCACATTATTTTTTGCCCAAAAAACACCATTAAGATGTTTCTTTGAATTTGGTCACATTGAAGAAAAAAATATCTTCTTAAGATTTTCCTCATGGTTTAATATCATTCTACTCCTTTTTAGTAGATGTAGTTGAATTCATGTAAATGATTTTTAAGAGCAGGGTAGGGTGTATATTTGTCATGGCTAGGTAATATTTGCAGAAATGGGATATCAGTGTAACTGATTTG
Organism: Piper betle; assembly: GCA_033002965.1. NCBI lineage: Eukaryota > Viridiplantae > Streptophyta > Magnoliopsida > Piperales > Piperaceae > Piper > Piper betle. The sequence goes on along the minus strand of JAURVB010006186.1, from coordinate 8,314 downwards.
TTCAATGGTACATGCAGTTCACTGTCTGTCAGAAATTGAATGAAACTGTGCCATGCGCTACCTGCAGTAGAGATAGATGCTAATTTTACAGATAGACCCTCATTGAATAATGAAATAATCTATAATGATCTGATATCTTAGAGATAGATTCCGATTTAAAGTAGATTCTAATTGAACAAGGAGATAAACTATATAATGATTTGATTATTATTATTATTATTATTATTTTGTATTTGATTGGTTGAATGCCTTAGTTTTCGTAAGAGTGACTTTTGACTCCCCGTTTATTAGAAAGAGTAGTTTAGGTTGACTCCCTAAAACAAATGAAAATATGCAGTCAACATCTTTCACTTTACAAAATTTTTTTCTGGAATGACAGTGAATGTCTTTAGATGATTGCATTGAGTCGCTCTTGAATTCAATTACAAGCTTTCTGTGCCAAGGTTAAAATACTCTTATGGTTGTCTTTGCTACGTTTCTATGTGTTGTTTTCTATCTCCTTGCCATCTTATGTCCAATAAAATGATGGTGTTTTCCAATCTTAAAAGTTTTCTTGTCAATGCCTCTTATCTGTATTTATTTTTATAATAGGAACTTCTTGCATTTTTGTTGGATGGATTGCATGAAGATCTAAACCGTGTGAAAAATAAGCCCTACATTGAAGCAAAAGATGCAAATGGTCGTCCAGATGAGGAGTTTGCAAATGAGTGTTGGGCAAATCATAAGGCTCGCAATGACTCAATTATTGTGGATGTTTGCCAAGTAAGAGGCAAAATTTTACTTATGTTTTATACTTCTTTTCCTTTCTATTTTCTTTTTAAGTCAATTCTCATTATATAATTTTAGATAAGCTTACATGAGACTTTTCTTCTTTCAGGGTCAATACAAATCAACATTGGTTTGCCCTGTTTGTGGAAAAGTTTCAGTAACTTTTGACCCATTTATGTATTTATCACTGCCCTTACATTCCACCGTCACTCGATCTATGACCGTCACTGTTTTCTATGGAGATGGAAGAGGTCTTCCCATGCCATATACTGTGAATGTACTGAAATATGGAACCTGTAAAGATCTCACTCTTGCCTTGAGTACTGCTTGCTGCCTGGAAGATGATGAAAGTTTGTTAATAGCAGAGGTAGAGATTTAATTATATACTGTTTTCCATTTTTTAAATGGAAATAAGATTCCTGTGCTTGAGCACAGGCAGCTTGCCTGTGCTCAAGTTTGATCTTGGCCGTTGGATTAGCATCCAACGGCCAAGATCTAAAAAAAAAAACAAAAAGGGGTGGCCGCCGGCGCCGCCGCAGCAGCGATGGCGGAGGGGGCGGAAGGGGGCCCGGCCACGGCAACGGCCGGGGGGGCGGCGGCGACGGGGTTGGTCCGGGGGCGGCGGTCGCGTGGTCGCCGGTCGCATGCGGGGGCGCGGCGTGGCGCGGCGTGGCGGGGTGGCGGGCGGGGGGCGAGGGGGGCGCAGTGGGGGGGGCGGGCGGGGGCCGAGGTGGAGCGCGGCGGGGTGGCGCGGCGGGGTGGCGGGCGGGGGCGGGGGCCGAGGGGGGCGCGGCGGGGTGGCGGGCGGGGGCGGGGGCCGAGGGGGCGCGGCGGGGTGGCAGGCGGGGGGCGGGGGCCGAGGGGGGCGCGGCGGGGTGGCGGGCGGGGGGCGGGGGCCGAGGGGGCGCGGCGCAGCGGGGTGGCAGGCGGAGGACGGGGCGGGGTGGCGGGCGGGGGCGCGGCAGGGCGGGCGGGGCGGCGGGCCGGCAGGGGAAGAGCGGGGCGGCTAGATTTGCCGCCCGTCGCCGCCGGTGGTGGGGGGAGGGGGTCGCCGCCCCGTCGGCCGGGGGCAGCGACGGGCTGGGCAGGGGGGTCGCGTCGGTCGGCGGCGGCGGCGGCGACGCGTTGCCGGCGGCGGTTTTTTTTTCATCCAGCCGTTGGATTGAATCCAACGGCCGGATGGCTCAAGCACAGGCAGCTTGCCTGTGCTTGAGCACAGTAAATTCGCCCTCTTTTTAAATATATATAGTTTGTGCCACTGAGCATACTGGATCATGAATTTTTCAGGTGTATGAATTTAAAATTTTCCGGTACCTGGAAGACCCTTCGGAGTCGCTCTCTGAGATGAAGGATGAAGAGCATTTTGTTGCTTACAGGCTTCCTGCCAACCAATCAACACTAACTAGGCTTGAGATTTTGCATAGACCGAAAGAAAGGTTCCTTTAGTGCTTTAGTCTCTGTTTTCATGTGTGCTTTTATATTTGCATCCATTGTAGTGGAATTATTATCTCATTTACTAGAGTTGTTTTTATATTGTTATTTACGGAATAATTAACACACATTCTTGCCAAAATAATAGTCGTAAATGTAAGCGAGTATGCACATATCTTCTTGTTTAGTAGTTAAGTTTCCCCTATGATTGATTGGTTGCCTCATTAAATTTATTATTCCACATTTATGTTAGCTTTTAGGTTTCAAAATGGCGTGAACTAGATGCTGAATTTTAATAGTAAGATGCAATTTTCTTGCAGTGCTCATTCGATTATTGTTGTTTTCTGATGTGCTGAGTTTGTAGTATCATCATTCATTTTACTACTTTTATTACATAAGAGTTGAACGAGTAATTGATTGATACTCACACTTTTTTTGTTTGTACTTCAGGTATTCTTCATCTTTACAGAATGGTATCAGGAACCCAGGTTTTTTAGGGGCTCCACTGGTAACTTGTTTGCCTGAGGAATCACTGACTAAACTTGATATCCAAGCGGCAGTAAGTAGTGTTCTTGCACCCTTTTTGAGAGTGAAAATCAAGAAAGAAAGTAGTAGTGGTGGCCAGGGAGATGTTGGTATTGAAAGAGTGATGAGTAATGGGGATGCTTGTTCTAGCCCTGAGAATTACTTTTTATCATCAAGTAATGACATGGAGCTGGATTCACAATTTCGTGGGAACCCTCATCTACATCTTTGGGTAATGGATGAAAAGTTTCAGAATCCTACACTACTTGAAAATGTATCCTTTACTAGAGCTGGTAGGCTTGTAAAACTTGTCCTGGATTGGTCGCAAATTGAATATGAATTCTATGATCCAAGCTACCTCAAAGATCTTCCAGAGGTTTTCAAGTCAGGATTTACTGCAAAGAAAACTAGACAAGAATTGATATCTTTATTTTCATGTTTAGAGGCATTTTTGAAAGAGGAACCTTTGGGACCTGATGATATGTGGTCAGTATGTTTTATTTTGGTTATGTTCAGTATTAACTTTTTAAGCCATTATGGCTGATGAATTAGTTTCACTCTCCAGGTACTGCCCATCCTGTAAGGAGCATAGACAAGCTACCAAAAAGCTTGATTTGTGGAAATTGCCAGATATTCTTGTTTTCCACTTAAAGCGGTTTTCATATAGCCGTTATTTGAAAAATAAGTTGGACACATTTGTCAATTTTCCCCTCCATAGTCTTGATTTGAGCAAGTACGTAAAGCACAAGGCGTCTTCTAGCCCATCTCATATTTATGAACTCTATGCTGTCAGCAACCATTATGGTGGATTGGGTGGTGGTCACTATACTGCATATGCTAAGGTATGTTCAAGCCAATATTTCTATTCATATTACATTCATACTTGCATATTGCTGAATCTAATTTGCTCTGAGGTGGTTGCAGATGTTAGAAGACGACAAATGGTACCATTTTGATGATAGTCATGTTTCTCCAGCCAGCGATGAATCAGTCAGGACATCTGCAGCTTACGTTCTGTTTTATAGAAGAGTTGGAGCTTGTGCAACAGTCGAAGAAGCTGCAGGATCATTTCGAGATATCTGAATTTGTAGTGAGTGCATCTGTAGCTTGTGGTTGAAAAGAGCCTTCCGGACATTTTTCAACGAGACGGGGAAGGGAGTTGTGCTCGCTCTGGCTGCCATTCCTTACTACGAGAATGGTGCGGCCATCAACGGATTAGTTTGAGGGTCTTCAAGATTTTGAAGCGGTAGCTTAAAGTGTGATGTGTAGGACTGTATACTGTATAATTTTGAACTTGCCCAGATAAAAATGCCAACTTCCGTTGGCAAGTGACCTGGGTAAACCCGGTGTCATGCTTTCTGCACATATAAGCAATTGAAACGTAAGTTGCCAATTTTGTGGTAAAAAGTCACTACACTGATGTTACCTGAACAATAGCCATTGAAATCTTATTTGCAGGGATGTATCTGGAAAGTCATCCCTCGGGAAATCTCTTACATAGTGTGTGAAATGGGTTCTTGAGCTTCCATCTGAATGATTGCTTTGCATGTTGAAAACCAAAAATGATTGCAAACAATCTTATAAACTAATGGTATGGTCTGTCAGTTCTTTGCTATGGTTCCATAATTTTTTAAATGGAAGATTGAAAATGTTGTTTCTTGATTTTAGTCAAGTTTAAGAACAGTTATATGCTATTTTAGCCGTTCGATTATGTTAAGGCGTTTATATTAGTAGGGCTGTTTATCAACTGCTAATGATATATTTTATGAGGTTATTGATAATTTTAAGGTTTTAAGTTAGTTATTTTCACTACATGCAAATAAAAAAATTTCACTTTTGTTTATGAGAATATGTTGATTTTAAATCAAAGCTAACCGGAGAGCATTTTTGATAGGTATAGTGCAATTTCCTAATTGAATAAAATTTTAGACCAATTGAAAAAGCCCATGATCTGAATTCTTTACAAGAGTTCATTCCCAGTAGTATCCCAGACACATGAGAAGGGATTAGTTTACCTGATTGACCTCTTTTAGTTGGTTTATTATACGAGTTTGTATTATTTACATATATTATATTTTTAAAATATACAGATCGGATGCATATATGTATTTAAATGTTATATTGTGTATATTTGGATTAAATTTTATATTTTTTCAAAAAATGTGGCATTTTTAAATTTGATCAGTCGGATGCATAGTTTGGTACATTGGGAGATCTAGATGAGGTAAATGAAGTGAATATAAATCTGGATTCGGATCGACTTAGTAAATTATTGATATCATGTTAATACAGAATGTATGTGACCGATTTTGCCGGAGCTCAATTTATTTTGTTCGGCGTTTTATCCTTGATGTCAGCACTGAACTCTGGCTCACAACCGACTGTTTAATTGTGCTTTCTTTCTTCTTCAGTGCACTTTTTTTAGGGTATGTCACTACTGCTCTTGTCAAATGGGTTTACTATTTTATTAAGCACATTCTTAATGTTATAAGTGGTTTTTAGGATATGTGAATACTTCCCATCGGAGAGCTTTTACTCTTGTCAAATGGGTTTTTACTATTTTATTAAGCACGTTCTTTTGTTATAAGTGGATTTCTCTACAAATGGAGTTAATTTCATCAGTTTGTGAGAATGGTTAGTGATATCCATGTAGACTCCGTAGATCAATCAAAACGGGTGTAGTTTGGACTTTAAAAAACAGGGTTTAGCTAAAATTTTTCCTTGCCCCGGCAGTAACTGGTAATTGAAAGTGTCAATGATTGACATGCATGATATATCTATCAACTGCAGGTTTGAATGTGGCAATTTACCAGTTGGATAATATCTTTGTAATGGTTTTCTCAAGTTAATACCAAATAAAAATTTTGAAGGAATAAATCTTTGGCTCTAAATCTCAGGTTCTAGCAGTCTTTTTACAATTTCTTCTGCTGATTTTTGCAGTATTTGTTAATAGGATTGGCATTGCTTTCATCTAGGATGCTTCCCTTTGTATCTTAGTTCATGATGTACACTGTTTGATAAGGATTAAGAAACACTTTTTTTAATTATTTTGAAGCACATTCACCTTGCTTGCTATAATTTGACCTGGGTCCAGTAGATTGAAAAATAATGAGTCAAGCCAATTAACACATGTTTAAGTCAATTAGAGGAGGTTTATTTGTAGTGGCATTAATCAGTTTAACTTGTTTTTACCCATCCTTGATTACAGAAAACAAATGTTTATAAAATTCGAGTCATAAATCAAACCCAACAGAGTAAAATGTCTTAGCATTTATATCTCTTTTTAAAAAAAGATTTATTTGACAATTTTCATTAAAGAAATAGGTACTCTTGGTAGAAGAATTTAAATGGAAAAATATCATAAAAAACCAAGTATAATCGTTTTCTTTCCAAACATTTCAAGGATCAAGTTTTGCATCAACTGGGCTCTACTCATTTTAAAAATTTTGAGCAAACCAAACAGCCATCTCTTTGGAGAATGCTGCCATTTCTATCAGATGAATTGTAACTTCCAAATATAACTGTGGATTACCATCGCCCAATTACAACACCTCTTATCTTTATTTTGCTGCTTACAAACAACATAATTGAATTGTCATGTTGTATTTTGTTATTGCTAACGTTAGTTAACTTCCAAAAGTAATATCCCATAATCAGAGAAACAACCAAAAAGGTCCAATTTTGAGGAGCAACATGCTCCTTGCAAGCGATGCCCAAACACTAACTTGTTCATTACATTGCACTAGGCAAGATTGTCATGTGTGGTCTATATTAGAAATTTACTTTAATTTTATCTCATTGAATAATGAGATAAACTAAAATAATTTTAATATGTTAAAGATAGACTTCAATTTGAAGATAGATTTTAATTGAATGATGTGATAACTATAATAATTGATTTTTAAAAAATTTTGTTGCAATTTAATGAATTAAATCTCCTACAATTCTTTAAGGGGAGATTTTTTACTCTCTTTTTTATTAGTAAGAGTAGATTCATAATATTGTTGTTGTCGGGCTTCAGATAAGGTTTTTGTTATACTCGTACCCTGTGCATTCAATTTGATTAAGAAACTTAATCTCCTCGGGATAAGATGTAGGTGCCCACATGACCACCAATAGGTTCTTAGCCGAATTTTTTGTAAAAATTTGGTAAATTTTCAAAAAAAAGACATTTAAGTAACAAAATTATCATAATAACTTATTTCCCCAAAATCTCCTCCCAGAGAGATTTTGTTCCTCCAATAAGTAACATGTTAGATGAGAACACATTGTTAGCATTTTTTAATACAAAGGGTACCAAGGATTGAGAGCCAACCCTAATCAAGATTTAAAGGTACAACCTCTCACAAAAGGACAGTATCCTTAACACAGGTAAGGTAAACCTTGAGGGTGCTTCAAGTGGCCTTTCTTTGTGGTTACTTATAGTTAGTTCAAATCACCAAACAATAAAAATTATCCCCACCAACAAGACAAGAAGAGAAAGTGATATAAAAACTGGTGGGAGGGAGGGGACCAAGTACTCCTCCAAGGGGGGGACCTTTCTAACATGAAGCATGCCTCAAAAGCACACAAGGTAAGGTTGTCCGAAGACTCAGTATTGCAATTTGGCAACTTCGGTAAAAGCCAACCTTCAATTGTGACCCACAAACCTCAAAAGCAAAAGCCTCCCCTCCCCTCCAATTCATTGCACAGATCCAATCCCAAAACATTATGTATCCCCTCCTACCATGTCCTACAACCTCATCCCAATCCATCCCTACCCTGCCCCATAACTCCCCCATCTCCATTCCACCTTTAACTTCTCTCTCACCGTATACATATAAGTATACAACAGTTGTAATTTCCAAGTTCCCATCCCAAACAAGCTAGCATTAGACGACAAGGGAGGGATGGAGGAAGGAAAAATTGAAAGTTGGATAGTGAGTGATGAGGACTTGTGTCAGCAGGTGCAGGAATATATATATATATATATATTATATGAGCAGGACACGGAAGAAGGATGGGAGGGGATAATTGGCTTTGTTGTATGAGTGGTGGGAGCTGCCTCCTCTCCGGTGGTAGCCACCCCTGCTGCCTAGCCGGAGACAATCTCTGCAATATCATATACACCAAAGTATGTAGTATGTAGTATGTAGAATGTAGCATGTACCACCACTATAATCCCACTTACCTTACCAGCAACATATTCAACACAAATCTGCAATATGCGACCATGCCTAGTGGTATAGATATTGTGTCTATATGTGATTTAAATGTTGAACTAAGAGACAAAACGAAACAGAAAACGAATGGAATTAAGCGACTCATACAGTGCGTTGGCACCAGCTGGTGAGCATATTGGCCAAGGTTTCATAAGTAGAGTACAAGCACGGTTCCAAGGAGGAAAAGTGTGGGTAAGGAAAGAAAGGTTTAAAGAGGAAGGCGGGGGGAGGGGGGGATGAGTTAGAAGAAAGAAAGGTAGGAAGACTTGAGGGTGAAGGGCGCCAAAGCGGATTGATAGAGATGGAGGCTAAGGAGACAGCTGGGTAAGCACAGATAGCTCATAAATGTGCCACCAACTCTTACTACGTCACATACCCTCCTCTACCCT
>JAURVB010006184.1:0-64899 GCA_033002965.1 Piper betle | reverse complement strand
AAGTTCATTGATGGCTTTTAAAGGAAAAAGATAATGAGTTAGAGACACGTAAGACCGTTTGGAAGTCTTTATAATAATTAGGAAAGATGTTGCATCTGTGCGATTTATATTTCAATTAATTTTAATTTTATAAATAAATTTTAATTAAAAAAAGATAAATTTTAATAATTTAATATCTTAAATATTAATTTTGATGAATTTTAAAGATATATCTTAATTAAATTATAAGATAAATGATAATAATTTAATTTATTATTTATTATTTTTTAATATTTTGATTAACTAAATCTCGTATTTTTAATCAGAGGCTTGTATTGATTTCTTCTTTTATTATTAACACAAGAATAGATAATTATAAGTAAAACCTAACAGAAAATTTTTTGAGATGCCCACCAGAGAAGCCCAATTGGCCTGACCATCTCCAATGGCGTCTCCAAATCCTACTCAACCTAATAATAAAAGTAAAACTTGTACAGTTTATTCTTTCACCTACCATCAAAAAGTTATAGGGTATAGAAATCCTGATAGCATAAAACAAATGTTCTTCTCTCCAAGTTTGATTCTCACTACCGCTCTGCACATTCACCGTTCTAAAAGAATCGATTCTTTGAGTATCTTAAAAGCTTTTTAAATACTGTAATATCCGCCTTCAACTAAGAACACTAATCAATTTATATGGAGTATCAATTGCAAGAGACAGACAAAACTGATGTATTTACAGACAGGCGATGTGATCACTAAGCATAGGATTTCCATGGACTGCAACTCAAATTTGCACAAGAGGCGTCCCAGCTACTTGTGCACTCACCCCCTCACCATCGCAACACTTGCAAATGAACCCAAGAGAAGGCAGCACTTTCAGAAATCCTGCAAGTCCAACAAGAACAAAATCCCCATATTTTATGAACAGGAATCAAATTGCAAGGAATTGAATCTTGGGTACTCTCTGTTTTTAATAATTACCTTGTGAAGTTGGAGATGGAAGCAGCCTGGCTTCAATTGCTCTAGGTGTCCGAGCATCCATGATAACCAGCAAGAAGAATAGAAAGAGCTGGATACTCTTTGAAGGACCCATCTGCTTGTGTATGAAAGAGTCCTATGGGCTCAATTTCTCATCTAGGGACCTCACTTGAAGCCAAAGATATGACATATATAATAATACAGCTTTGTTTCTGGATACGCTGAGTAATCTGGCATGTTTGCAAAATCATTGTCAGTGTTAATTATATATTGAGACATTTGTGTTTTTGTTTGACTTTAGCTAACCCAGGTACATAAGGCATGTCCCTTCTAGAAAAGAGGTGCGGGACTTCATAAACGCGGTAGCTTATTAATGGCGTCTTCTATGAAAGTGAAGCTTCTCTGTCATTTTTCTTTGCCGCGGGCCACAGGGAAAGAGAGAGATGCCTGCTAGATTTGTTGGGTTTTCTGCCTTGGAAACGTTGGGGAGAATAAATTCTGGGTGGAAGCTGCTTGGAAAGAATGGTGTAACTGTTGCTTGGCTTTTCACACATTGAAAGGGAAAGACATTGGACTATAGAGGGGATCTGCCCATTTAATTTTTTTGCTTTAAAAATGTATTTATCATGTCATAAGACATTAATACGATTATTGAAGTTTGGGATGAGTTGGTCGTCTTCTTCTTCGTCATCTTCTTCTTTGTCATCTGTTTCAAAAGAATTGAAGTCGGCATTACATATATTTTCCTTTCATTTGATCCTATCGTGAACCATATCAATGCTCATCTATATTCTCTTGCGGCTACATTTTCATCTTTTGACACCAATAAATTCGGTGGTATATCTCATAATATTTACGTTTGAGGGACGTCTTTGCATATGTTTAAACCAACTTAACGTATACTCGTGTGCTTTATCTTTAATTTGCATTGACCTTTAACCGGAGGCAATGGGATGAGCTGGTGCTAAATTAAAAATAGCAACTCCTACAAAGTTTGGGAAATTTACCCTCAAATTAAATTTAAAATCTTGACCATGTTTGAAAAAGAGATAATTGTATGCAACAAGGTGATTGATTTTGCATTAAAAAGAGAGTGATAAATCCACATTACCAATAACAATGTAATTAGCCTTCTAAGTGATTGATCCGTCTTTGTTTGTTAATTGAAGTTTGGAGTGGGAAAGCTACATACATTGCACTCTAGCCCATAATTTGTTTTTGCTTCAAGAATCTAGAGAGGTGACGAGAAGGGGAGGAATGGAAAAGTCCGAGTACAGGATCTGGTTGGATTCCAAACGAGTAACATCGGAGGGATATGATATGTACATGTTTTGGAAGCATCTAACTAATACGTGAAACATGTGGCGCCGTCGTTAAATTACCTCACATATTATGCTGACGAAAGAGTTGTGCATTAGAATCGGTTGTTGGTCGTCTGCTGTCTATTTTTTGTGATGTAATATCAGTGTTAGTTTTGTGACAATGTATAATTCTTGTCCATTTTTTTTCTTGTGCACTTTTTACTCAATAGAAAATGTAGACTAATTTCTTGTCTATTTAGGGCATGTTTGACACGTCTCGAAATTGTACGAATTAAAGAAATATATAATCTTGAGATAAAAATTTCCTAATATTTGGCTCTGCAAAAATTTTGTCAAGATCTATTTGGTTGTTATGAAATTATATAAAAAGAAATGTAAAGTATGGAAATAAAAAATTTCCATGTGTTTTATTGTCTAGAAATTTAATCAAATAAAATTTAATTTTCAGTCAAAACAACTTTATATAAATATTTTAGAAAATGATTTGTTTTGTGGAAAACAGTAAACATTGGAGGAAATTTTAGGAGACACACGTGAGAAAGAAATCTTATTTTTATTTTATTTTTTTACTATTTATACATATAAATAAAATTTTTAGAATTTTCATGTCATTGATTTCGGTGCATTTTCATTTCCTATGAAATTATTTTTTTCATTTATACTATTTTCATGCTAATCAAACAGACATTTATTGTTGGATATTAATTAATATAAAATAGTTGGTTAAATAATTATTTAATTTTAATGAATTTATAGATGATGTATTTATGGAGACTTTGTAACTGATCTAATGAAGATGTTAGAAATCTCGTCCTCTCTCATCTCCCCCATTTTTACAATGCTTGAAAGTCGTTTTCTATTTTGCTTGGTTGGTGATTGAATGATAGTATGATTAGAGAGAAATTAGATTTCTGATTTTCAAGGTAATATGGTATACTTTTCGTAGTTTTAAGTATTTGTGTTTAGGAAAATATTAAGGGCAACTAGAGCTTATATAGCTTAGATAAGCCACACTTGTAATTTACACTTTTTTGTGGATCCCATATAATGAAGTTTTGTTTGTACATGGAATTGTGCGTCATCACTCAATAGAAGGTGAGACGCGAATGCGGGGTATGAGTCAAGTAGAGGGTTGCCCCAAAGCACTCCTGCCATTGATATTGAGTTAAGCTTGTCAATAACAAAAGAACAATGTACAAACAACAAATTTTTTACCTGGTTTTATGAGACCTAATTCGGGTGTTCATGTCACTCCACACCAAGTTATACTCACAGTCTATTACTTTTATGATTACAATTACAAGTGGATTTTTGCCACTTTAAAATTTGTACTCTGGAGTGTTGTACATCTTTTGAGGCTCAAAACTGGAAGTTTTGATGGTCCAATATAAAAATAGACCTCACCACTGCATCTAGAATATCTAAATTAGGTAAAGTACCAAATTTCACGTAAGCCCCTCAGATAATTTTTCGGAATGAAGCCTTGTTGAACCGGACCGGTTTCGAGTCAGAAAATAGCTGAACCAGGATCGGGTTCAGTAGCTAGACCGGGTGGAGTACGCAGGCGCTTGGACAAAATGAGTGCGCAGGTCGTCCATAGGGTGCCGTGCGCCAGAAGCCAACACGGGTAGACGGGTCGCGATCAGCAGATGCCAATCGACCGCGGTGACTGCTCGGTCAGCTGCAGATGGGCCGGACCAGTTGCGGGGCAACAAAAGCGGTCGCGGATTCGTCTACTAAACGGTCTCGATAGATCCGATTAAGACAACGGTATAACTCATAGGGTTGCTAATTGAGCGAGCCAGCTCGTGAGCATTTAGCGTTCGGTTCGGCTTGACTCTAGTCGAAACTCAACATTTAAATGCTCGACTCGAACTCGAATCTTATGAGCCGAGCTTGAACAAGGTCGTGTTCGACTCGACTCGTAGTTCGACTCGAACTCGGCTCGATAAAATAATATAATAATATAGTACTTTATATATATATATATATATATATATATATATATATATATATAAAATAACAAAGAAGTAAGATAGTTGAGATGACAAGTATTCACCTGTGATGACTATAAGGTTGTTGGTTCAAACCACAAATACCGGCATTTTTTTTAAGTCGAGCTGGTTTTGAGCTGACGAACGAGCTCACAAAAATTAAATAGTTTAAGTATATTCGAGCTCGAGTCGAGTTCGAACACATAAGAGATATTCGACTCGAACTCGATCATGCATGTCCAAAACTCGTTTGATCTCGAGTCGAGTTCAAATGAATTTCAAACTATTCGAGCCGAGTTCGATCGAACTATTCGAGTCGAGTTCGAACACATGTTTATATCAGCTCGTTCGCTTAAATTAGCACCCCCTAATTGGAGTTTGACGGCGATGGCGGCGGCGTTTCCGGCTGTGCTGGTTGATGTAGATCGCTCAGATTGACTGTTCTTGTGGATTTAAGCGTGGACACGGTGGAACGGTTTCCGGAGGAAGTGGAGGCCGACGGGAAACGCGCCGGAAAACTTCGGCCATAGTGGTTATCGCCGGGATTTTGTGGCCGCTTTCCGGCAAACCAGCTTGTATGAAGTGACAGTTCTTGGTCTTTGTCTGTATTAGATTGTGAGTTAAATCTTTTGGACCTATTTATGATGGTGGAGGTTGCCGGATCCGGCCGGACTGTGGATCTAAAATCGGCTATGTGTTCTCGGCCGAGATATTTATGGCGAGTTTTCGGCGGCGGTAGGCCTTAACAGCGGCAGGGGATACTGGGATCAGTTTAAAGGATTGTACAATACAACCTAAACCTACGGTTTTTCTCGGCGGTGCCTCTGATCGGCCGGCGTTGAAGCCGAAATTGCTACCTTGATCACGTTCTACTGCTCCGGTGGGGTGCTTCACAGCGAGATTCGTATTGAGCGTGGACGAGGGGTTACCGGCTTCGTATTGATGGCCTCAGCAAGGTCGGGGACGGCCCGATACGCTGCCTGAAAATGAAACTCTGAACCCGCAGAGCAGTAAACCAAGTGAGAGTTCCTCGCCGCCGGCGAGTAGCCGGCGTGAACGTCGAGGAGAAGGTGGTGAAGGCCCTCCGGTGAGAATGGACAGCTCCGACGAGGGCTAGGTAGGGCTCCTGTGTAGGACTCCTTCCTCCCTTCTCTCTGTTCCTGGTTCTTTCCTGCCGCTCCTCTCGTACGGCTGATCCTCGCCACGCTCGACCTCCCCACCTTGTATGCTCCAGTCCCCACTTCTTTTAATCCTATGCCTTCTCTGGGAATTAGGGAGACTCCTTCAAATAGCTTAGGTTGGATTTGGCCAGACTTAGGCTCGTGAATGAATGGTTGCTACAACTCGACTCGAGTTTGGTAGAGGTAAACAAGTTTTATAAGTACGGGTGGTAAAGTATATAAGCAGAAGGTTATATTTTTATTTTTCTTCACATCAATATGATGGATTTTTAGATTTTTTTACAAAAATATTGGTTTAAAAGTATCTTAAATTTTATTTTTATTAAGATTATTTTGGTAATTGAGATAAAAGAGTTGACAGTATTAGATTAGTTTAAAATTTTATTGTTGCACTAATTACTTATATTTACATTTATCTACGTGAATTTTAATTAGTGGACCTACTGAATTGTAAGCTCTAGCTCATATAATATACATTGGTGCACCTCAACCCTATAAGGGTCCAATATTTATTGCATATGATATTTAGATCTCCAACATTTATGATTAATAATCAAGTCAAGCAGAGTTTGTGCATCAACTCTTTCCAATCTCGCTTGTTTTGCTTCAAGTTTGGTTTAACAAAGGGTTACATTTGTGCATGCCCATCATGGATAAGTTGAAAGTTGCATTGTCAAGTGGGCCGGGCCAGGCCGATCCGTTACAGTGATTGGGCCGGCTTAAGCGGCTCATTAGCCTGTTAAGACCGTCCCGATTTTTCATATATATATATCTAGGGACTTAAAAAAGCCAGCATGGTGTTGGGCTCTTTATTTTGTTTTTTGTTTTATTTTTGGGCCCAATAGCTTAAGCAACCAAAGTTTCATGGGCCCAATAGTTTGAAAAAAAACAGAGGTGTGTCGGGCTCTATTTTATTTTTGGGTTCAATAACTTAAAAGTATTATAATGAATGGGTCAGGCTCTCGGCCCGGTCCAATATGCCATTACCGTAGGCCCAGTCTGAATAGGGTTTCATTCTAGGCTGGGCTGGGCCGGCACACGGGGGCCTGGCCCACTTGACACCGATAATTGAAAGCATTAGACAATTTTAATCTTCTCTGATCATGTGTAAATAGGTCGAGAATAAAAGAGATGATTTTTTCTTATGGGTTTTCCCAATAATATGTTTGTATCACAAGCACTTTCCATGAACGTATTTGCAAATGACTCAGCACTTTATTCTTAGTAGAAGATATATGCTGGATCTGCATCAATAGGCCATAAAGTGAAATGGAATTGACCCAAAAGAGTAGCAACTACAGATTTTGTCAATGCCAGAACTTGTGACATCTTGAAGCAAAATTTGGCTAGCTGAGAGATTTGCTATGATCAAACACCAAATGGGCTGCCTTCTTCTCTCCACATAACATCATCGGATTGAAACGATGTCCCTGCAACTGATCAATCATCAAGAACGTCAAGTTGAAGCTCACTTGAGTGAAAATTCAATAAGAGATCAAGTTTTAGTGCCATCTCTGTTTTCATGACATAAAAGAAGTTCAAGTTTAGTACCATTCTCTACTTAGGCCGGCCAAGCAGCTTGCTTGCTTGTTTCCCTGCTTGCTCATGATCGCATGAGTTAGCATGTTTTATAAAGAAGATGAGAATCCATTACAACCAAGCTCAACGGGAAAAACATGAATTTTGTGACAAAGGTCGTGGAGAAACATGAATTTTGTGTCAGGTCCGTTGGCATAAACCCTAGACACTAAATTAAATTAATGAAAAAGGGATTCCTCTCTCATGGCTATTGAGGCAGAGATTTACAATGGGGGTATACCCAGGTGTGAAATGTAATGGGTTTGTGAAAATGCAAAGGGTTGGTAGCCACCCTATATGGTTCATTTCAACTATTTAGGGTGGGCTACTGCCCCATTTGGTCCTAAATAGAGGGCAATGGATGGCTAACCCTAAGCCACCAACCCCTTCTCTCATGGATATAAAAGTATAATGGAAGGAGCGCTTGAAGCACAACTCAAAGGAAGTGAGGAAGAGAACTCATCGAGAGAAGAGTGAGTGAAAAAAGAGCTTGAGAATTTTGCTAGTTTTTTCATTGATTAGTTAGAATTATATTAATGAAGAAAATTGTTTCCAACTCTTCGAAATGGGTGTACGGAGACATCTTGAGAAAAAAATTTTGTATTTCCATTATTTATAATAAAGATTTGATTGGTGTGGTCCATCTTTCCCCCCTTAATATAAGGGTTTTCACATAAATCTTGGTGTCTATTTACTTAATAATTTCCTTATATTTTTGTTAATTTGGGAGTTTTATTTCAATTACGCTACTCTAATTTAGCAAGATGTTTCTTGAATTTCCACTTTTCGTAGTTTTAAACTTTCACTAACTTGACCATTTTGATGAATTGAGCATTGCCAAATTCAGCAATTCTAGTATGGTTAAGACAGTAAAATCTATACCCTTTTGACTTTTCAGAATAACCGATGAAACAACTACTAATAGTCCTCGCATCGAGTTTTTTTTCATGTGTATTGTATGCCTTTATTTCTACTGAGCATCCCCAAACATGGAGATTCCTTAAATTAGGTTTCCGTCATGTCCACAATTTATAAGGAGTCATTTCAACAACCTTACTAAAAACCCTATTTAGCAAATAGGTTGCACTCTTTAATGCATTTGTCTACAACGACATGAGTATAGTGTTATAACTTAACATGCTCATAACCATTTCTATAAGAGTATGATTCCACCTTTCAGTCACACCATTTTTGTGAGCAGTACTTGACATTGTGTACTGAACATAAATTCTCAACTTTGAACTAACTTTGCAAATAGACCTAAATTTTGACCATTGTCGTCAAATTTGCTGTAAATTCACCACTTTGATCAAATCTCACAAGTTTAACCTTCATATTAACTACCTTTCTACTTCAATGATAATTACCTCTAAGACATTCATTGACTGACATTTTTATGCAGTAAATACAAATGCCAATATCGTGAGAAGTCATCAATGAAGGTGATGAAATATTTTTTGTTATTCCATGAAGGAATGTTGAAAGGACTACGAATATCGATGTGTATTAGTTGAAGTGGTTCACTGCTTCTTATACCAGGATGTTTAGATGTGTGGTTTGTTTGCTTGCCTTTAATGGAATCTACATAAATATCCCAATCAGTAAAATCCAAATGAGGTAAGATTTGATTTTTCACCGACCACGTTACTCTTTCTTTAGATATATAGCCTAATCTTTGATGTCATTAGAAAGCAAAATGTTCATTTGTGTACTATGTTCAAGACCAAAATCATGCATAATATTAAACAAAGGTTCAATAAAATTTTCATCAAGAGTGAAATGATATAAACTATTGATCAAAGTACCAAAACCATAATAATACTTTTGTTTGTACAAGGAAAATATGTTATGTCCAATCTTGAAATTAAAGCCTAATTCATCCAACTTTCCAATAGAAACTAAATTACAAGCACAGTAGGGAATATAAATACACTTTTCGAGATCCACACGATAGTTGGTATATAGGATCAATCTGTACGTCCTAATTCCCTTAAATCATGTTTTATTTTGTTTCTCATATACAAAAACTATTCATTTCCATTTATGGTTTGGATTGAAAGTGTAAAACCCACGATTCGAGTTAGGGTTTTATATTCAGAACTTGTCGGTTTGACCATTATTTTCAAGTCGAGTCAGTTTCAAAACACGTGTACTCAGCCGACACTAATCGTGTGTATGAGCTATGAGGGTCATGCGTACCCAAGTATATGATAATAACGTCATGAACACAGCAAAACACAATGAGTTATCAAAATATATGAGAGTATGCTAGTTACTTTTTTTATTTTTATATATAGTGGATCGTAAAATTAATCTTAGGCCGTTTACCGCGTTAGAACGCGTTACGGGTAGTTTGGGTGGGTTGATAGTTCTAGAGCATATAATTATAATGTTTTGGTGTTTGTTTGATTTTATAGGAATTTTCCCAATTTTTTTAGGATTTAATATGACTTAGTTTTTATTCTTGACTCGAGCCAGACACGAGTCAAATATTATTTACGATATTGCCACCTAGTTATTTTCTCAAACCGGCTGGATTTCTTCACCCATTGCCGCCGCTCTATTTTAGGCATTTTCCAGTGAGCCGCGGCCTCCGTTGGCCACGTCGATGTCGTAGATGCGTCAGGCTTGCTGAGCCGGTTCCAACGGTACTCCTCAATATGACCACTTTCCGGCCAGTAGATGTTGCCGGTGACTGTCGTCGGAAAACCACCAGAAAGCTGCCGAAAAACCACCGAAACCCGCCAGAAAACCAGATTTGCAGGAATTTGGCAGATCTTCCGCCAAGTTCATCCAGTCGAACCTGATCGACTTCGGGCGCCTCCGAGCATCGAATTTGAGCTGCGAAACGCGCAGAAAAACCCTAACCGTCATAGATCACCGATGACGTGAGGTATAATTACCTCCGAATTTATAATTTAAACTTGATGTTTATTAGCACAACATGCTAGGGTTGATTTATTATTGTGATTAATGCTTAATTATGGATGAAACGATGAGTTGCATAATGAGATTAAGTGTGAATGAAGAGTAAGTGATCTAATGTTAGCATAATAGGTGACTACGACGTAACTTAGAAAAACACGATAAGATTGGTATGAATAGAAGTTAGAATTACTCTCATACTTATGATTATTTGATTGTTGATTGATGTTGGTTGTATTGTGAGTGTGTATTGGTCATGTCGAGTGGATATCAGTGTATGCTCATATTGATTGATAGCTTTGCTTGAGAGTCTACCACAGCGGTAGTAGTCATATGAGTCAAGATTAGTACTACAAATCGGTATGGGATGGCAAGTCACACACCACTGAAGAGCGGACGAGACACGTGTTGAACCTCATTATGAGTCCCCATAAACTTGAGGGGAGATAGTGGTTCTTTGGGTCGTTTGAACCCCGCCCGTTTAGAAGTGCGTGACTAGTACAATATTGAGAAATATGTGCCTACCGTTAGCTGATTGAACTAGAGCCACTTAGGAGCCGTTTCTGAGATTTGTCATTGATTGGCTGTTTCACAAACTGATCACCTATGGCATAGTAAATCATGGTGACCTTAGAGACAAGTCCATAGACCCTACCGATATTTTGGCCACCTAGTATGCTACATAGGGATTTCATCTCCCCTGCCATTTGCATGATACCCTGACCTTACTACAGATCAGAGTGACATACATATGTAGTAGGTTTTTCTTAGCCTAGTGGAGTCCCTCCATTTACCTGGCATCAGATACGACATGTGAGGATGGGATATCACCTAGTAAGAGTTCTAGAGCAGTGTGACTAGATTTCCACGAGATTCAGCCTCCTTTCCTATAACCCAGAGATGTTAGACTGAGTGGAGTTTTCACTTGAGAATTTCCACTCACCCCTCTAGATATATCAGTTTTACCATCAATTTATCCAGATGATTGAGATGAGTATACATTGACCAGAGCACATGCCACAGACTAGATGTAGGCTCTATAGACCATGCAGAGTATGTTATCATACTCCTTGAGACACACTGTGTATGTACAGGTGTTCTTGCTTCCTTTCAGCAGTAGTTAGTGGTTGTATAGATATTCACCAGACCCATAGTATGCAGTAGAGTCATAGTAGCTATCTTTGTTCTCTTATAGATCAAAGTGAGATATTGACTCAGGACTGAGTCAACTAGGACCCAGTGAGTGGTCCAGTTCCTTATACAGGGACACTTGAGAGTTAGATCTAGATTGGCGACAGTGAGCCACGTAGCTCGTTAACCTATACACCGTGCCTAGTAGGAAACTCATAGCACACTGTAGGTTGGCTGTAGGACCTAGGATAGAGTTTCCTGAGGATATATTTAGATGATTTTCACATAGATGAGGATCAGAGAGACATGGGTAGATGTTAGCAGGTAGGCCTTACCCTCGACGTAGTCTTCCCAGATGTAACTCAGATTAGAACCTTGCGACTCTAGAATATCTACTTGACCAACCCAGTAGGCCCTTAGGGGTGATCTAGGTTTTCCCACCTAGTTAGCATTAGGGATCAGAACAGAAAAGAATCATGATGGTAATGTCAGAACAGGCACAGACAACAGTGAAGATCAAGACAGAAGAGAATGATGATGGTCATGTCAGAACAGGCACAGATAGCTTAGAAACAGAATGTTGATATTGACACCATCACAAGCACAACCCACCATGACGGCGCAGCTACAGTAAGTATGTACATGACTATCGAAGAGTAGAGGATACAATGGTGTGTATCTAGCTTCCAGGTATTAGTTCAGTAGAACCTCCTTGAGTTGAAATTTCGAGGACAAAATTTTTATAAGGAGGAAAAATTGTAAAACCCACGATTCGAGTCAGGGTTTTATATTTAGAACCGGTCGGTTCGATCGTTATTTTCAAGTCGAGTCAGTTTCATAACACGTGTAATGAGCCGACACTAGTCGTGTGTATGAGCTATGAGGGTCATTCATACCCAAGTATATGATAATAACGTCATGAACACATCAGAACAGAATAAGTTATCAGAATTTATGAGAGTATGCCACTTACTTTTTTATTTTTATATATAGTGGATCGTAAAATTAGTCTTAGGCCATTTTTCGCATTAGGACTTGTTACGATCAATTTGGGTGGGTTGATAGTTCTAGAGCATATCATTATGATGTTTTGGTGTTTTTTTTATTTTATGGGATTTTTTGATTTTTTTAAGGATTTAATACAACTTAGTTATTATTCTTGACTCGAGCCGGACACGAGTCAAGTATTGTTTATGATATTGCCACCCAGTTATTTTTCTCACCCCCGGCCTTTCTCCCTTCTTCCCCATCTAAACCCTAGCCGCGCCGCCACCTTTTGCTTGTCATCGCTGCCGCCGTCGATGTCAGCCTACCATCGCCGCCAAGCCCCCCTCGATGGTGCCATGCCGCCTCGAGCACCCCGGCCACCGTGATGCCGGAATCACTGCGCTAGCGCCGCGGCTGTGTTTCGGTTGCGTCGCCAATTCCGCCATTGGCGACCATCGCTGCCATGATCGGGTGGTCGCCTCGACACCCTCGACCCTCCAGTGATCTTTCCCGACCGGAGCAGAGGCCATCACTGCCTAGACCGGCTGGATTTCTTCACCCATTGCTGCCGCTCTGTTTTAGGCATTTTTTGGCAAGCCGCCACCTCCGTTGGCCACGTCGACATCGTAGATGCGTCGGGCTCGCCGAGCTGGTTCCAACGGTACCTAATATGACTACTTTCCGGCCAGTAGACGTTGCCGGCGACTATCGTCGGAAAACCGCCAGAAAGCTGCCGGGAAACCACCGAAACCCACCGGAAAACCACTGAAACCCGTCAGAAAACTACTAAAACCCGCTAGAAAACCACTGAAACCTGCCAGAAAACCAGATTTGGAGGGATTTGGCAGATCTTCCGCTGAGTTCATCTAGTCGAACTTGATCGACTTCAGACACCGCCGAGCGTCAAATTTGAGCTTTGAGACGTGCGACGAAACCCTAACCCTCACATATCGCCAACGACGTGAGGTATAATTACCTCCAAATTTATAATTTAAACTTGATGATTGTTAGCAGAGCATGCTAGGGTTGATTTATTAATGTGATTAATGCTTAATTATGGATGAAATGATGAGTTGCATGATGAGATTAACTGCGAATGAAGAGTAAGTGATCTAATGAGAGCATGATAAGTGACTACGACATAACTTAGAAAAACACGATAAGATTGGTATGAATAGGAGTTAGAATTACTTTCATATTTATGATTATTTGATTATTGATTGATGTTGGTTGTATTGTGAGTGTGTATTGGTCATGTCGAGTTGACACATCATTTAGTTAGCGGGCATTAGTATTTAGTTTTGATGTGTAGGTACGGAGTAGGAGTTCGCCGCCTAGGCACGATGACACGCTTGGAGCTTCTACTAGGTCCGTTTAGGACTCATCTCTATTTTATGCGCTTCTATTGTATGTTTATTTTATTATTTGCAAGACGGGCTAAGTGGCATTTTATCGGATCCCACTTAACTCGGGCCATTTAACCGAACAGTTTTCTGGATTAATAACCCATCGAGGATGATTTCGAAAATAAGATCCACCACAAGTTTCCTTCGGGCCTATTATATGAATCCCTTCCCAGGCATATATGTATAATTTTATCGAGTTTTTAGTAAGACGAGAGATGGAGAAACCGATTGCACGTACCATGAGCGGATGCCGTGGCAGTCAAAGCGGGCTCTAGATTAGTGAAGCGGACTGTTCCATTCCTGAGGGATCCTAACAACTCCGCATTTGAGTTCCTCACACCCGGAGAACGTGGACGTTTACGGGTATTGTTTAGTACAATGCATGTCCAAACTTGTGGTTTAAAGGGTACTTAAGGCGACTACTTGGGAGTACTCAGCCTTCATGCTCAAGGCCAGGAGAAATATGGAGGTATGGAGAGGGCTTAGGATTCGAGACCAGAAAATGAAGTAAGAAAATGTCGAGAGAGGCATCAACAGCAGTAGATCAGTCAATTCGGGATGCTACCGGGTCTGCAGCCCGATGGCTCCTCAGTAGGTGCCCTTCAGAGTGTTCACGAGGAGTATATGATGTTTTCTTTCATATGAGAGTTTGTTCTCATAGCTAGCTTGTTATAGTTATTTTTTTCTGGACCAGTAACACTTATTTCCGTCATGTTTTTATACTATATATAGGTAATACGAGTTGGATGTGCCAGCCTGGACGGAGGAGCACTGATGTCACTTGCACACATGTCAGTTGATAGAGTGGTTAATATTTTGTTATGATATTATTATATTGTTGTGATGTGATTAAATGCTAAAATATGAGGGCATGATGAGATGAAATGCTAAGACATGATGACAGGAAAAGGAAATGTGAATAGATTGCGCAGCGGAAGCGTGGTGGGTTGAGACCCAAGTTTCAGAATGAGTATATAGTAGATTAGATTCTGTGTGAATGAAATTGTTGATATATGCATATATATTTATATATATTATTTGACAGGGTGGCCCCTAATTACAATTTTAGGGGAGATTTTGTTCGTTTTATTTTAGAATTTTTATTGATATTTGATCGTAATGGTATTGTTGTGTGAATTACTTTGCATGTCATCCATGTAGTATCATGTTAGGATTCTGTGCATTTATCCATGCATGATGGGTTATATCTTCATCTTAAGATGCTAAGATTAGATCCTCACGAGTTGGATTTGGGTTAGCCGACCTAACCGGGGCCTATAACATGCCGGTTTGGTTCACAAACGTGAACCGGATTTGAGGTGTTACAGAAAGGAATCCCTATGTAATCTTAGAAACATGAATGCTAAATTAGAATCTAACCACCAGTATTATTGGGCACCTCAATTAAGTTTGGTTCAAAACACATTGAAATAAAGTATATACCTTCCTTTTTAAACCAAGCTTTTCATTTTGGATAATTATTTCTAAGGCGACCACTTTTCTTGCAAAAGAAGCATTTTATTTTTTATGGATATTGCCCTTTTTGACATTAATAGAGAATTTCTCCTCCTTCTTCTTATTCTTATTGGAACTGGCTCTTTAATGCTAAGTAAGATGGGTTGAGTGCTCTATCATCTTCTTTAATCTTCCTTCTTCTTGAATTAACATGGTATTTATTCCTTGAAGGTTTCAATTTTCTTTTATGGTGTTATAGTTCACTTAGAACTAGCCAAACTCAGAAGGAAGAGAATTCATGATGAATTGCACAAGGAAAGACTTACTCACATCTGTGCCCATCGTTTTGCAGCTTTGTAGCCAAATTGTACATTAATGTTACATGATCATAAATGGGATGTGACCAATCAAATTTCTTAGTTGTCAACTCGGTCATGAGAGTTCTTACAATCGATTTATCAACTATATCTGACTGTGAATGCTCTTTAAATTTGGTCATGAATTCCTTAGCATTGTCAGTTTTGGGCATCGATGGTTTAAAACCAACCATCACTTATAGCATAGATAAATTTTAATTTTATAGATAAAATATAGGTGGTTAATATAGAATATATAATAATCTAATATCTTGTTATAGATTTTGATTAACTTTAAAGATATATCTTAATTGAATAAGAAGATAAACTATAATAATTTGATTTATTTTTTTATTTTTGTTGAATTTTGATTGGTTAAATCTCATACTTATAATCACAAGCCAGTATTGAGTTTCCATTTTATTAATAAGAGTATGTTATCACGTGGCTTTGCATATTATACAACTTTTGCCCTATTTTAGATGTAGTGGTGATTTAAGTTACATGAATGATTATATATTAATGAATTATATATACTTTTAAAACGAGTCTCTAGCTTAAAAGGCAAAAGCACAATTGATTTTTTTCAATCGAGATGGTGGTTCGAACACACTGGAACTCTAGACAAATAATTAATATATTTAAGAAATATTATATTTTAATTTATTATTATTATTATTATTATTATATATGTTTCAAAATAAAAAATTTGCAAGGAATTTGTAATGGATGAGTGATTGCAAATATATTTTTTAAAATTTACAACCCAATGGAAGATAGATTGTGTAACATCCCAATTTCAATTCGCCTACGAATCAAATCAGAATTGTTACAAGCGAGTTGTGTCATGTCTAAATCAATTAATGTGCAAGACTTGAACGAGAAAAACGGATCGTAATATCCTTCTTGGTATCTTGAAAATGGAAGAAATTACTAAATATAAATGAAATTGCATCAAATATATTTAAAAACACAAAAAAATAATGGTACAATGAGCACAAGTGTGTGAAGCATCTATCAGTCCTTTAACTAAAGTCAACCCGACGCATAGATTCACAAAACCTTCATATATATTAAAAAAATGTCAGCCAGGAAGGTCGTTGGTCTAAAAAATAACTAATAAAAACTAGCAAGTGTAATCTAATATTCCACGATGAAGGAAAACAATATATAATATCCATGGGAACACTCAAAGGGCATTTATTGAAGAGCCATTAAGTTGGAAACTCGATAGCACCTCAAATTAGACTAGGGTTGTACCACTCTCAGCAAATGCCTCTTTCAGTGATAACTATTCCCACTCTTAAAAAAGCACATATCGTAAGCCTTCTGCATACCTTTATAGAATGCATGGTCAAGAGCACAATGTCCAAGTACTCTCAGGTAGTTACCTTCAGTACCCTTTGGTACCATAAGTCTAGATATATGCTTTATACAATAGTACTTGTCTACTTCACGCCTCTCTAGGTGTGAGGAAGTTCAAGACGTAAGGACGCCAGGATCCCTTGGAAATGGAATAGCCCTCTCACTAATCTAGAGCAAGTTGCGACCTATAATAAAAACTCGATAAAAATTATATGTAAGGCTGGGAAAGGAATTATATAAATAGGCCCAAAGGCAACATGAGGTAGAACTTAGTTTGAAAAAAAATGATAGATCTCATCTTCAAAGGTTATTAATCACGAAAGTAAAACACGTCTAGATTACCTATGTTAAGTAGGGTCTAATAAAACAACCACTTAATGCGTCTTACTATCTGAAAATCAAATCCACAATAGAATAAGTGATAAATTTGAGAAGAGTCCTAACAGACTTGTAGTCTAAGCTCCAAGTCTATCAGCACATCTATGGCAAGCTCGGACTCCAGAACCATTTAACCATTAAAAAAAATTAAGGGCACAACCTTTATCAAGGGGTAGTAAAAAATTAATGGGATCATGTAGAAAATAATGACATTAAGGTCTTACAGTTCATTATTTCTCCCCTCATCGTCATAGACACACACACACATATAATAATAATAATAATAATAATAAAAATAATAATAGCAATAACAATAATAATTTAACTCTTTTTATATAAAAAAACTTTTTTAGAAGTAAACTAGCCACTTAATTTGAAAGGTCTGATAAGCCACCAAAATCATGTTCTTCAGTTTTTTCCCTCGGTGTAAAATATGGATTGCAGTCCATCAAATGTCATGGTGTGTTTTTATAATTTGTTTATTTAGTTTGTCATATATAGCATTTCAAGATGACAATAGTAACTATTCAAATTGAACAAATCA
Source organism: Piper betle (assembly GCA_033002965.1). Classification (NCBI taxonomy): domain Eukaryota; kingdom Viridiplantae; phylum Streptophyta; class Magnoliopsida; order Piperales; family Piperaceae; genus Piper; species Piper betle. The sequence goes on along the minus strand of JAURVB010006184.1, from coordinate 47,317 downwards.
ATAGATTTGGTTGTACAAAAGATATCATTCATTATCTAAAGAATGATTGTTTGTGGAAAAGGTTTCCTTCTTGTGTTGAGCAGTACAACATGGGTAGGATACCAGAGTGTAACACCTCGATTCTAGTTCACTTATGAACCAGATCAGAACTGTTACGATCGAGTCAACCCATGTTGTAAAACCACATTTTTGGGTTAGGGTTTTACTCGGTTTTAGTTTTTCCCTATTTGGGTCAGTATCTAGTCGGTTTGAGTGAACTCAGCCACACAAATTTTCAGAATATGACTATGGGGCCTAGATGGCCATATGAGCATGTTATAGAGGTGGAGTATGCCCAACATGCATATGATAGTTTTAGTTATTATACTGTATATAATGAGTTATCAATATATACATGAGCTATACATATGACTTTTATGAGTTAGCCAGGATTTTAAGCCTATATCTAGGTTGTTGTAGTGTTTAGTATCCATTTAAAATTTTCAGAGTATCTCATTGCATGCATCATAGGGATTTCAGACCATCGGATTGTGCCCAGTAGGCCTAACTCGATTATGTTTAGAGTTTCAAGGCCCATTTAACCTTCTTGCCTCGATTCCCACCTATAGAGTCAATTTTAGGACTCGAGTTTGTTTCTACTTCAGACGGTCTCAATCCGAGCTTTCCGTCCATATTTATATTGCGTATACCCATAGGTGGGTCCCACTAGACCACGAGTTATATATACCCAATCCGAGCCGTACATGCCAACCTTAGTTTTATCCCATTTATATTTCAAACTTTTCCATTGATTTTCAGAGTTACACCCCTAGCGCCGCTGCCACTTCGGCTCGCCGCCGGTGAGTCTCCACCTTGCCCTTGGCCACCGAATTGGTACGACCGTGACCACCTAATGGCTGGTTGTCAATCCGTACCCACAATCACCACCAGCACCGTCAGAGACGACGTTTTTGTTGTTGATTTTTGCCACTGCCGCCATCCTGTCGGGCCATTTTTCGACACCGGTGACTGTCCTCCGGTGAAGCTAACTACACCAAAAATTTCACCTCGTCGAGATCTTCCATTTGGGACAGACACTGACCTGCACTAAGGCCGTGATTGATGCCGGCGACGTTGCCGCACATGGCGGCGATGCCTCCCCTTTCCGGCCTATTTCCGGCCAGCCACTGGCCGGACTCTGCCGACCGCCACCAACATCATGATCCTTGTCACATGGACATTCGATCACGACCGGCGGTCACCCCAGCCGCGCCGCTGTCTGCAGTTTTTGGTGACGGGCACCGCCGCCCCCGTTCGGCTTGTTTACCCACATCACATTTGCTTGCCGACGTTGCGGCCACATGGCTAGCCCAAGTCTGCCAGCCCGCCAGACCATGTCCGAGTCTGCCAATCCAATCAGGTCCGCCGAGTCAACCTAGCCCATTTTCCAGTTAACCCAGGCTGGGTTGGTTCAGTCATTCGGTTTGGTCTGACCGAGCACCAAAGGAGGCTAAGGCCGGGCAAACATACACCATACCATACACAAATTTTAGTAAGAAGGGCTAGACTCTACAAACCTTATTTGGGTAACAACTGAACCGACAGTAAAACCCTCACGGTCCAGGTTTTACATTATTTAGTCTCAAAGATATAATAATAGTCATGACTTGGATACAATTTTTAAAATAGACTTCCTTTCAAACTTATATTACTTTTGATAACCAATTATCGTTATTTCTTAGACATTCCCAATAATGCCAAATCATCCATAGTCGTATGTAGTACACTAAAAGAAATAACTTTAATTAGTAATCTCAAATATATTTAAAAGTCACTAAGGGTATAGGGGAAGTATATTCGCTTCGAGAATATCATCCTGTGGGGAAGAGGGTACATTCTCCCACTATCCTACTTGGGTACACTTGACCCTCATGGCCAATAACACATGGTCACCCTTGGGTAAGCGCATGTGTTCTGAAGTAACTTGACTCGAATCGATGGTTGAACTGACAAGTTCACGAATATCAAGCCCTTACTCGAGTCACAAGTTTCTTACTTTCTCTCCGGTTGTGCGATTCACTTCAATTCGACTTCTTTTAGCCATTGTAGCATGTTTGGATTTAGAATTACATTAAATGGATGTCAAAACCGCATTTCTAAATGATGAATTGGGTGAAGAAATTTTAAGCAACAACCTACAGGATTTGTTCAGAAAGGCCAAGAGAACAAAGTGTGCAAATTGAAGTGTTCTATTTAGGTCTAAAACAGTGATCCAGAAAGTGGAACTTAAGGTTCCACAATGCCTTTATTTCATATGGTTTTACGATGATTGGGGAAGATCATTGTATTTATATCAAACGATTAAAAACTTTATTTGTAATTCCATCTCTTTACGTTGATGACATTTTGTTAGCTAAGAATAACAAGTAGTATCTAATTTCTATTGAAGAATTGCTGTCCTCCAATTTTGAAATGGACATAGGTGAAGTTGAATTCTTACTTAATGTGAAAATTCAAAGAAATCATTCAAAGAGAATTTTATCTCTTTCTCAAGAGTCTTATATCAATAAGATCTTGGAACGATTTAATATACACAATTGCCACCCAATAGATAGTCCAATAGCAAAACGTGAAAATCCTAAATTGTACAAATTGACTCCTGAAGAAAAATTGAAAATGTCTAATATCATGTACTTCAATGCTATTGGAAGTTTGATGTATGTAATGATTCACACACACTCTAATATTGTCTTTGCTGTTGGACTAGTAACTAGATATCAATCCAACCTCAGGTCTTGCTCATTGAAAAGCTGTGAAGAGGATTAATCATTATCTCAAAAGAACTGTATATCATTCTCTCACTTATAGAGGTCATGATGTACAACTACTTGGCTACACTGATGTTGACTGGGGTGGTAATATGGAGGAACAAAAATCCACTTCAGAATATATTTTTTATATTTTTTTACTTAATGAAGGAGTTATCTCATGGGTTAGTAAGAAACACACTTGTGTTGCATTATTGACAATGGAAGAAGAATTCGTAGCTTCTACCAGTGCAATTCAGGAAGGTGTTTAGTTGATTAGATTTTTACAACATTTAGTAGTTGTTATGCTTTCTTCACAATGCGTGACAATAATTTGTAACAATCAAACTGCAACTGCTTATACGAAAGTTCCCAAATATCGTAGCAAAACTAAACACATTGATATAAGTATTCAAGTATAATTTTGTCAAAGACAATGTTCAAAAAAGGCAATGAGTCTGAAATACATATCAACACATTTGATGGTTGCTAATCCTTTGACGAAGCCAATACTAAGAGATGTGCATTTTTCTCATATTATGAAAATGAGATTATTTTCTATGTGATTTTCTTTTATATGTATTTATGTAAACTCTAAATGTCATTTCCTAATTTTTGATTAATGATAAATACATTTCTTTTTCTATTAAAATTGATATTATGAATAGTATGTCAAATGAAATGAATCGCTCTCTCACTGAGCTCTCGCCTCTATTGCTTCTCTAGCATTAATAGATAAGACATCACTACTTCAAGTTACGTATGTCACCTTAATAGAGTTCAAGATAAAATTTTTCTTATAATAGTCGATATGGTTACCCACAACTATATATCTCATTACGCTAGATATGAGAAAAAACATTACATTAGTTATTTTATTCAATTCTTTCATGTCAACTGTTTGAGTAATAATTAAACTTAAGTCTGTATAATGTTGATAAAGGGCATGTGTACTGTGTGAGTTATATTTTAAGTAAATATCTATCAACCATAGCATGTAATTCATACCATGCGTGCTTTTCTAACCATGCGCATAGTGAGAGAATCGACCATCTTCCCCCTTAGATGAAATTTTGGAAGTAAATATGTTTCCCATGTACTCTTAGTAACTTTTAATTATATTTGAGATAATTAATTAAAGTTATTTTCTTTAGTATACTACATATGATTATAGATTATTCAACAATATGGGGTATATATAAGAAATAACAATAATTTGAGAGCATAGATTAATTAATAAGTAAATAGGCAAGTAGGCAAGTAGGCAAGGTGTAAATAACCTTCTAATGGATTAAACTATTACTCTATGCATCAATAAATTGCCTACAAAACAGTCCCATTTATTCATGATATATAACTTATCTTAGGCACAAACAATTTACAATTAAACATAAAAATAACTAATTCTTAATCAAGACTGGCTGATTTCATGGAATATGTTAGCTCTCCTACAAATTCCAACAATCGCCAAGAATAAATGGGGAGCGACTTTCTCATGCGGTGAACATTATGAAGACGAGATAAACCAGATTTCTTATCTCTTTATGATATCTTATGAAATCACATCTTTATGTGTGGCGGCTTTTGTGTGGTCGTCTCACATAGAGATTATTTATAAATAATTATTTGTTTAGCCAAGTATATTATATTAATTAACATCCAGCAATAAATGAATATATACGTTTGGTCTATGGAGCAAAAAGTGTTCAAGAAATAGGTCCACATTTTCTCAGACTTGGCAAAGATTTCTATTTTTTTCAAATGAAGTGGCTAGACGTTGCATCGCAAAAACTGACACAAGGCAAGCAACGACTATACTCAATCATAGTATGTCACAATAATTGATCGGACCTTCATGACGAATAAGTTGAGTACTCTTTTGGAACGTGTATTGCGTGCGCCTACAAGGGACCACTAATCGTTGATCGTCACCATTCAATACGAAGTTGTAAAAAAAATTTAATTTAAAATTTTTCAAATTTATTTTAATTTATCAAATTAAATTTTATAATGTTTAATTTTATAATTGATTCCCCGATTCCAGCAATAAAAATTATCAATATATATATATTTAAACTATTTAAATCAATATATTTAAATAATATTAATTACATATTTATTAATTTTAAATATTAAAAATTAATATATATTAATTTTATATAATAAATTATTTATATAATTAAAAAGTTAGCACAAGTGCTTCCGAGTCTCGAGTCAATTTTACTTCGTTGCTCAGTCAAATCTGAATTTATAAATTTTTCAACGATGTAAGTGTGTCGTACATAGGCGTAATAATACCGGTTGTCTCATTGAACGCTAACATACGTCCCGTCAGACTTTTCTATTAGGATCAGGTTTTGGCTCCTCCGCGTGGAGGAGACGCGAGCCATCCCCATTATTGATCCTCCCAATAATTAATGGTGTGGATGGATGGCGTACCCATGTGGGTAAGTATACTGTTTTCATTTGTCATTCTCATTTTAAAACAGCTGCCGTCACCTACCATACCCTTCAGTCATTTTAATTTGGGCGTGGAATTTATGACTTTCCCACTCCAGACTGCAATTCCCGAACGACAGATTAATCACTCAGAGGCTAATTCTCTCTTTCCCAGTGGTCCGCATTTTCTCAGACTTGGCAAAGATTTCTTCTTTTTTTCAAATGAAGTAGCTAGACGTCGCATCGCAAAAACTGACACAAGGCAAGCAACGACTATACTCATCATATTATGTGACAATAATAGAACGGACCTTCGTGACGAATAAGTTGAGTACTCTTTTGGAACGCGTATTACGTGCGCCTACAAGGGACCCACTAATCGTTGATCGTCACCATTCAATACGAAGTTGTAAAAAAAATTTTAATTTAAAATATTTTTCGAATCTACTCTAACTTATCGAGTCAAATTTTATAATATTTAAATTTATGACCCATTCTCCGGTCATAAAAATTATCAAAATATATATATATATATATTTTAAATTACCTAAATCAATATGTTTAAATAATATGAATTACATATTTATCAATTTTAAATATTAAAAAGTAATATATATATTAATTTTATATAATAAATTATTTATATAACTAAAAGTTAGCACAAGTGCCTCTGAGTCTCGAGTCAATTTTACTTCGTTGCTAAGTTAAATCCGAATTTATGAACTTTTCATCTATGAAATGTGTCGTACATAGGCCTGATAATACCGGTTGCCTCTTTTGAACGCCAGCATAAGTCCCGTCGGACTTTTCTATTAGGATCAGGTTTTGGCTGCTCCGCGTGGAGGAGACGCGAGCAATCCCTGTGGATGGATGATGGCGTACCCATGTGGCTAATTATACTGTTTTCACTTGTCATTCTCGTTTTAAAACAGCTGCCGTCACCTCCCTCGCTGTAGCCAAAAAACAAATTTGGGCGGTGAAATTTCTGACTTTCTCACTCTAGACAGCAATTCCCCAGCGACAGTCTTTTGACACCATGTAATAGGTTTTGCAAACGGTCAATTTTAATGCAGAATAATCAACGTATGGCAAAAATAAGGCTTCAATTTTGTAAAAGACCGTCATGTTGACTACTGCCTCGTAAAATACTTTTCTCCCTTTTACAAAAGCCACGTGTTTTTATTCTCAGGCGAGCAATTAGCTAAAGCCGAGAAGGGGTGAGCAATAAAAATTAAATATGTACTGAAACAGTGATTTAGGTTTGGCTGTAACATAATTCGGTGAAACCTTAGGCAAGTTGAATGGCATATTCAATTCTAAATTGAACTGAACAAATTTAATTAAAATAAATAATTTTTTTAAAAAATATATTCTTAACCATGTTTTTTACGTCATCTAACATAATTTTTTTTATTTTGTCGGGTTAAATTTGATGTGTTATTAATATGATATGTATGTTTAAAATTATTTTTTACTTGATTATATTTCCTAAAAAATTGTATAATTTTAATTAACAAATTAAATAATTTTATTTTTCTATAATTTATAATGTAAATTTGTTATTTGGACACAAAATTAACAAAACTAAAATATTTTAGTTTGTTTGGTTGAGTGTTTGGAGCAAGTCAACATAAATTTAAAAAACAACAAAGGCGAAGAAAAAACCAATAACTAAATTATAAATAAACTCAAATATAAAAAAAATTACAAGAAAACAAACAGAGGAATACAATTACCTCATAGTTATTTTTTGCTTTTGAGATGATAATCTTTTAGAAATTAAAAGTCCTCTTTCCGCCAAAAAGAAAAAAATCTCAATAGATATTATTAATATAGTGTCAAGGAGGAGATGGGGTGTAATCGTTCGAGGGAGGATATGATAAAAATAGGGTGTAAATCTTTAAAATGGGTGCATAATATATCTTTTAAGAAGGGTGCATACGAACTATCATGTGTTAAGTCGCTCCCTGTACACCCTACGCATGAGAGATCATCTCAACCATAGTATTTACATCTAATGGTTTTAATGTAAGCAGTTTAACTAAATTGGGTAGTGCTTTTTTCAAAAGGAAAACGGTTATTAGGTGATTACTACCTAGCCAAACCGTAAACAAAAATAACTAAGAAAATCACAGGTGAGATTTTATTCTCGATTGGGTGCGTAGACAACAACCTACGGCAAGCACCCAAAGTTTGGGTGCGTGTGTATATATTTTAGAACATGTATTATACTCTTTAGAAGGATTTTGATTACTAAACCAATGCATCACCTTAGAATCAACCTCACACTAAACATAATTTAAAAGCAATCAAGTAATGAAAATTTTGTCGAGCTCTAATAGAAAAATACACATCGTAAATTTAGTCAAATTAAATTGATGTTTGAGCAGGTAAAGAGTTCGTTTGGTCCAAAGGTGCCCTTGCCATACACAAAAAAGAGTAAAAACTCTCTCTAATCTCCCGTATCTTGTCTTCTCTTAGCACATGCTAGCTCCTCTCCCCCTTCACACTCTCTCTATATATATATATATATAAGGGGGCTTTTGTTGCACTGCAGCACAGCCAAGATGGCTGTGCTGCAAGTGTTTCAGCCGTTGGATCAAATCCAACGGCTGAAACATGCCCCCCATATATAAAAAAAGCTAGGCGGCGCCGCCGCCGCCGCCGGCCGCATCCGCCGCCACCGGCCGACGCGTCGCCACCCCCTGCCCCGCCCGTCGCCGCCCCGCCGGGGGCGGCGACGTATCCGCCGGGCGACGGGGCGGCGGATCTAGCCGCCCCGGGTCTTCCCCTGCCGGCCCGCCGCCCGCCGCCGGGCGACACCACCGCCGCCCGTCCCCGCCCGCCACCCCGCCGCGCCCCCCTCGGCCCCCACCCGCCACCCCGCCGCGCCGCGCCCCCTCGACCCCCGCCCGCCACCCCGCCGCGCCCCTCGGCCTCCGCCCGCCACCCCGCCGCGCCGCGCCCCCGTCCCCTGTCGCAGGCGCCCCCCTCCGCCGTGGCCGTGGCCGGGCAGCCTTCCCGCCCCTCCGCCGTCGCTACTGCGGCGGCGCCGCCCTCCTTTTTTTTTTAGATCTTGGCCGTTGGATGCTAATCCAACGGCCAAGATTGCACTCCAGCACAGCCAAGATGGCTGTGCTGGAGTACAGCAACATTTTTGCCATATATATATATATATATATATATATATATATATATATATATATATATATATATATATGAGATATAAGCCCTCTTTGCCTCATCACCAAACTAGACTAGAAGTTGGATGATATAGAGGTTGATCAAATCGAAAAGATGGATCATAAGAATCTAATCACTCATGACGATCAACTATATATATATATATATATATATAACTTAGTTATATATACCGATAACTCATTCTTTTCTGCTTTATTCATGATGCTATCATCATATAGTTGGGTACATATGACCCTCATAGCTCTTACACGTGACTAGCGTCGGCTCAGTACACATGTTGTGAAACATACTCAAACCAATCAATTCATGGGTATAAAACCTTTACTTGAATCGCGGGTTTTACATCCTCAACTGCTAATTAGTAAATAGACACATCATGTTGATGGCGTCTCTCATCACTTATTTTTAACATAGTTAAGATTTTAATTTGATGCTAATTTAATAATATCTTTTGACACTGTACAATACGTTTCTCAAACGGCCAATTCTCTCTTTCCGAGTGGTCCAAAGCAGAGGGTAACAACAAAGAAGCTTCACTTTCGTAGAAGACGGCCATGACTAAGCTGCTGCCTCGTGAAATACTTTTCTCTCTTTTACAAAAGAGACGTGCTTTTGTTTATGGTCTAGTAGCTAGCTAAAGTCGATAAGGGGTGAGCAATGAAAACCAAACATGTACCGAAATAGTCATTTAGGTTTGGCTATAAAATAATTCGTTGAAACCGTAGGCAAACTGAATGGCATATTCAGTTCTAAATTGAAATGAACCAACTTAATTAAGATAAATATTTTTTAAAAATTATCTATTCTTAACGATGTTTTTTTACGTCATCTAACCTAAATTTTTTTATTTTGTCGGGTTAAATTTGATGTGTTATTAATATGATATGTATGTTCAAAATTATTTTTTACATTATTATATTCCCTAAGATATTGTATAATATTGATTAACTAATTAAATATATTTTTTACATAGAATTAACAAAACTAAAATATTTTAGTTTGTTTGGTTGAGTGTTAGGAGCAAGTCAACATAAATTTAAAAAAAACAAAGGCGAAGAAAAAACGAATAAATAAATTATAAATAAACTCAAATATATAAAAACAAATTACAAGAAAACAAACAGAGGAATATAATTACCTCATGGTTATTTTTCCTTTTGAGGTGATAATCTTTTAGAAATTAAAAGTCCTCTTTCCATCAAAAAGAAAAAAATCTCAATAGATATTATTAATATAATGTTAAGGAGGAGATAAGATGTAATTGTTCAAGGGAGGATATGATAAAAATAGGATGTAAATCTTTAAAATGGGTGCATATATATCTTTTAAGAAGGGTGCATTCGAACTATCATGTGTTAAGTCGCTCCCTGTACACCCAATGCACGCCGAGATCATCTCAACCATAGTATTTACATCTAATGGTTTTAATGTAAGCAGTTTAACTAATTTGGGTAGTGCTTTTTTCAAAAGTAAAATGGTTATTAAGTGATTATTGCCCATCGAAACCGTAAACAAAAATAACTAAGAAAATCACGGGGGAGATTTTCTTCTCGATTGGGTGCGTAGACAACAACCTACAGCAGGCACCCAAAGTTTGGGTGCATGTGCATATATTTTAGAACATGTATTATACTGTTTAGAAGGATTTTGATTACTAAACCAATGCATCACCTTAGAATCTACCTTACACTAAACATAATTTAAAAGCAATCCGGTAATGAAAATTTTGTCGAGCTCTAATAGAAAAATACACGTTGTAAATTTAGTCAAATTAAATTGATGTTTGGGCAGGTAAAGGGTTTGTTTGGACTAAAGGTGCCCTTGCCATACACAAAAAGAGAGTAAAAACTCTTCTAATCTCCCGTATCTTGTCTTCTCTTAGCACATGCAAGCTCCTCTCCCCCTTCACACCCTATATATATATATATATATATATATATATATATATATATATGAGATATAAGCCCTCTTTGCCTCATCACCAAAACCATATTAGCAAGACTAGTAGTTGGATGATATTGAGGTCGATCAAATCGAAAAGATGGATCATGAGAATCTAATCCCTCATGACCATACACTATATATATATGTGTGTATATATATATATATAATATATAATATATATAACTGGTATATATATTGATTACTCATTCTTTTCTGCTGTATTCGTAACGTTATCATTATATACTTAAGTACACATGACCTTATGACTCTAACACGCGACTAGCGTCGGCTCAGTACACGTATTCTAAAACATACTCGAACCGATCAATTCATGGGTTTAATTCCTTGACTCAAATCGCGGGTTTTACATCCTCAACTGCTAATTGGTAAATAGACACATCATGTTAATAACGTCTCTCATCACAGTCTTTAACATAGTTAAGATTTTAATTTGATGCTAATTTAATCATGTCTTTTGACACCGTACAATACATTTCTCAAACGACCAATTCTCTCTTTCCGCGTAGTCCAAAGCAAAGGGTAAAAACAAAGAAGCTTCACTTTTGTAGAAGATGGCCATGACTAAGCTGCTGCCTCGTGAAATACTTTTCTCTTCTACAGGAGAGAAGTGCTTTTGTTTACGGGCTAGCAGCTAGCTAAAGTCGATAAGGGCGAGCAATGAAAACCAAACATGTACCGAAACAGTCATTTAGGTTTGGCTGTAAAATAATTCGGTGAAATCGTAGGCAAACTGAATGGCATATTCAGTTCTAAATTGAACTAAAGCAACTTAATTAAAATAAATAATTTTTTTAAAAAATATATTCTTAACCATGTTTTTTTATGTCATCTAACATAAAATTTTTTATTTTGTCGTGTTAAATTTTATGTGTTATTAATATGATATGTACGCTTAAAATTAACTAATTAAATAATTTTATTTTTCTATAATTTATAATGTAATTTTCTTATTCGGACACCGAATTAACAAAACTAAAATATTTTAGTTTGTTTGGTTGAGTGTTAGGAGCAAGTAAACATAAATTTAAAAACAACAAAGGCGAAGAAAAAATGAATATCGAAATTATAAATGAACTCAAATGTATAAAAACAAATTAAAAGTAAACAAATAGCGGAATATAATTACCTTATAATTATGTTTTTCTATTGAGACGATAATCTTTTGGAAATATTTAAAAAGGGTGCATATATATCTTTTAAGAAGGCTGCATACGAACTATCATGTGTTGGGTCGCTCCCTGTACACCCTACGCACGCAGAGATCATCTCAACCATTGTATTTAATGTAAGCAGTAACTAATTTGGGTAGTGTATTTTTCAAAAGCAAAACGGTTATTAGGTGGTTACTGCCCATCGAAACTGCAAACAAAAAAACATAAGAAAATCATGGGTGATATTTTCCGCTCGATTGGGTGTGTGAACAACAACCTGCGGCAGGCACCCAAAGTTTGCGTGCGTGTGCATATATTTTAGAAGAGGTATTATACTCTTTAGAAGGATTTTGATTACTAAACCAATGCATCCCCTTAGAATTAACCTCAAAGTAAACATAGTTTAAAAGCAATCCAGTAATGAAAATTTTGTAGAACTCTAATAGAAAAGTACACGTGGTAAATTTAGTCAAATTAAATTGATGTTTGGGCAGTCATGCTTTGCGAGTTCAAGGATTTGCCCGGACTCAAAGGTGCCCTAGCTATACAAAAAATTCGTGTGAGTAAAAATAAGAGGAAACACACGTGGATATTTAAGTGGTTCTTTATAGTTCGACTCGAATATCTAAGTTAGTCCACGGTCACATAATAACCATCAATTCACTATTTTTTCTTTAAATTTATACTTTATACAAAATAGAGAATTTTCCCACCTTTTGAATTGATCCGTCTTTGATAGTTTCGACTCCAATGTTTTGGTTCGTCCCTTTTTTGTTTTTAAATCTTCAAAATAGGGTGTTGCGGGTGCACTTGACCGCAAGCAGCTTGTGGTGTGCCGACTTGAATCTAGGTTGCGGGCGGGTATACGGCGTTGTTGCGGATCTGGATAGCTGTGAGCGTGATATTATTAAGCAGGCCTGACAGACCTAGGTATTGCAGTGGTGCAACGCTGACTTTGATAACTTCAGCAACAGCTTTTCGGCCATGGCCGCAAGGGGAGACCACTCAGATAAGTATATCTCGGATCGATGAATGTTTTTGTGGTGATCCGGTGGCTAGAGGCATATTCGATTGGCACAGCTGGCGCTAGGAATCTCTGGTGAAACTGCCTTTTGGCTAGGTTTTATTGCCTTTTTCGGTGACGGTGGCAGCTTAACTGTGGTGAGACTTGTCTTGTAACTTTTTGCGGTTCTGGCCAGAGTTTCCTGGAGGCTTTTTGGTGACGGGTGGCTAGGCGGTGGTTCTCAACTGAGTTATATCCGGGGCACTCCAACCTACACCTGGCGGTCTAGGGGTCACAGGAGATATTCCAGCAAGGGGTTCCTTCCCTTTCTTACTGTTTTCTTCTCTTCTATGTGCAAGCTTTTTTTAGCGTACGTGCCCTCTTTCCACATTCTTGCCTAAGTCTTCGTATCTTTTTTTACTGTTATCTCTTCCCTCTGTTGTGGACTGTCACAACCGATTCATCGAGGGAGGGTAAGAACAAAAGGGATATGGGTTATCGGACTGAATTACAGGCAGACATATTCATGTTCCTGTTTGTGCCCGATTAATTAAAAAAAGATCAATAACAAATGCAATACGTGGATGAACAAAAGTGAGTACTATATATATGTGGTGGTGGAGATGTCCCATGTATAGAGTGGAGAAGCTCGCATAGATTTCCGCCATGGAAGATGCTAAGAGCTCTCATCTCTTCCTTTCTCAACCTTTAAAATCTTCTGTCTTCCCAGACCAGCCTTCCACCCTTGGCCGCCTCAACCTCTCCGTCTTCGATGTCCGCCTGCTCTTCTTTCACTACTTCCAATTGGGTCTTCTCTTCCCCGCCCCATCCACCTTCCTTCAACGTCCGACCTCCTCAACCACCTCAAATCCTCTCTTTCCCGCGCTCTCTCCTTGTATCCTCCATTGGCTGGTCGCCTCTCCACCGACGCCGACGGCTCCTACTTCATCGCCTGCAACGACGCTGGCGCCGACTTCGTTCACGCCGTTGCTCCAGGATTATCCATAGCCGACATTGCAGGTAATGATTCCGACGTTCCGGACGTCATCAACGAGCTGTTTCATCTCAATGGAGTTACTAGTTTGGAGGGCTGTTCCATAACGGGGGTGCAGGTGACGGAGCTGGCCGATGGAGTATTCGTGAGTTGCTCCATCAACCACGCCGTGGTGGACGGCACCTCGTTCATGAACTTCATGAACTCCTGGTCGGAGCTTTGTAGAGGGATTGAGAAGATCTCCCAGCCGCCGGACTTCAACCGTCACTTGCTCAATAAGTACCCGCCGATAGTGCCGCGTCCCCGGTCAAGCCTACTGACCCATTGCCGGCGATCAGGGATCGTGTGTTCCATTTCTCTCGGGAGGCCGTTCAAGATCTCAAGGCCAAAGCCAACGTATCCATGGCCAGCATCGAAGGTGGCAAGTTGATCTCGTCGTTCCAATCGCTGTGCGCGCTGGTATGGAGGTCGGTAACGAGGGCAAGGATGCCGCTACGCCCAGGTATGGAGACGTCGCTGTGGTTGGCAGCCAACTGCCGCAACCGGATGGAGCCACCACTGAGCGCCCACTACTTCGGCAACGCTATTATGACCGTGTATACGGCGGCTAAAGTAGAGGAGGTGGTGGGAAGGGAGGTGGGGTGGTGCGTCCAGCAGCTGCACCGTAGTGTGGCGGCGCTTGGGATCGAGGCAGTGAGGACCGAGATGGAGACATGGAAGGAGCAGAAGGATCCGAGAGAATCTGATGGGCCCTTTCTACTGGTTGCCTGGTCGCCGACCTTTCCAATATACGGCTACGATATGGGGTGGGGGCGCCCGGTGGCGGCGTTTAGCGGGACTGCCCAGAAGTGTGATGGGTTAGTGTTGGCTCTGCCGGGAAGCGACGGCGGGGGAAGCGTCGATCTGGAGGTGTGCTTGGCGCCGGAGACGATGGCCAGGTTGGAGTCCGATGGGGAGTTCATGAAATATGTCGCCGCCGGCGTCCACTCGGAGAAAGAGCCTAGTAATATCTGGTTTTTGTTTTTCTACTTACTACAAGTTATCACTCAACTGTTAAAGAAACTACATGTGTACTCCCTCTTTGTGCCTGTGGAATAAGTTTACTATGTAACGAATAAGTAATACAATTACAAATAGTATAATTATATTTAATTTCAAGCTATATTTTAATTTAATTTAGAAATTTATAATTCTAATTTTGCATTCTTCTCGTACCTAATCAATTAACTCATTTATATTAAAACGCCAAAATTTTTCACTCTTATTGTGCTTTAGCCTTTCTTTGTTGTGGTTGATTCTAACCCCCTAATAATTTTATATGTCTCCTAATACTTACTTAATTTAGAATTATAATTACTATTGTTTATTATTAGGAAAATATTACAATATACTTCTACCTAAATTAAGAATTAAAATATATATATATTTATAATAAGATTATCAAATTAAAGTTGGCTACTTGATAATATAAGCTTAATTTAGATTTTTATTGATTTTATATATTAATTTATTAAATAAGAAAGTTACAAATTTAATGTGCCAAGTATAGTTTTTTTCTAAATTTTTTAAAAATTAAATTCTATTAGTTATTTAAAACATTTTATTCATTAAAATTCAAATTATTTTGTCTATTATATATAACTATATTTTTTATTTATGTAAAACTCAGCTCTGGGTTAGGGTTTTACTTGCTTGTAATTTTGGCTGGTATGCGCCAATCTCGTGTCGGTTCGAATGTGCTCACAATAAAATAGTTTTCAGACTAAGAGTATGGGTCCAAGATGATCATATGAACATGTTATGGTGGCTTAGTATACGTGACATATAGATGATAGATTCAGTAAGGCTACAATAGAACACGAGTTGTTAATGTATACACGAGGTATATAGATGAGATTTTTTATATGTTTGCTAGTGTTTAGGCTTAGATTTAGGGTGTTACAATATTTAGTATCCATTTGGGTTTTTCAGGGTACCTCATTTGTAATTTTGCATGCATCATAAGGATTGTAGATTATCAAATTGTGCCCCATGTGGGCCTAGCTTGATTGAGCTATAGGTTTTTACCCGAGCTTGAGGCTCATTTAACCTTCTTTCTTCAATCTAGCCTATAGAGTCACTTTTAGGATTCGAGTCAGTTTTGATTTTGGACGGTCTCGATCCGAACTTTTTGTCTATATACCTATTGCATTTACTCATAAGTAGGCCCCACAGGGCCACTAGGCCCCAGTAAGCCACAGGTTGAGTGTATTATTATTATTTTATGAATGGCGTATTATTATTTTCATGTATTTATTATTTATCTATTTATTCATAAATATATTTATTTATTTATTTATTATTTTACTTAGTATGTCTCGATTTACGTGCTATATTAATATTTTACTTAGTAGAAGGTTTTGATGTAATTTTTGGAATCCGAGTTCCCCATAGATGAGATGTCATGCTCGGAGTTTGGACCATAAAACTGTAAGACTCTCCCTTTAGATGATCTCTGCTTAACTCCCTTTACTTGATCGTAACATTTTCAATCCGGTTTTTAGGTGAACCAAAATTAGGGAAATAATTAAATAATTAGTTTTATTTAAAAAATAATATAGTAATAAAATTGAAATTAATTTTTTATATTTTTAATATATATAATTAACAAATTCCTAAACATAACTAGACTCGACTCAAACTAAAAAATTTTAAAAAATCTAGGACAACGTAGTTTGCAGTCAGGCAATGCCGGGCACCAGCGGAGAGTAAAGTCGTCGGTCATTCATACATACCATATATATGCATGCAACGAGAAAGGATGAACATGCAACTCAATCCTAGTCATGACCAAACTCACACTAAAATCGTCTAACAAAAGCCTGAGTTTTACATCCCAAGTCAAACTCCATTGATGATTTCTCATTAACAAATTTTATGGTTGACTCCCTAAACCTCCTTGACTCGATCCTGAGCCAAGTAAAACACGTTTTAAAAAAATTATTTTCTTTTTTAGTTTAGTTAAATCAATAGCTTAAAGTAATATAAATCATCGATATATCTATCTATTTGATGGATTAAAAAATTATTGTTCATGACTCCAAAGCGACTTTGAGTCGACACTGGGTCGATTCTAAGTCGACTCCATCCCATGACCTTATGAGTCAAGTTTGAGTACCAAGTTTGTAAACTATGGCTAATAGCACCCAACGCAGCTACATCTGGCCACCATAGTCTAATCATAACTAGATGAGGGATGGCGGCTCCTTTTTAGAAAAAGGAAATTAATAAAAATTAAAATTAGTTGGGTTGATTTAATTATTATTTAGCTAATACATAGGGCATTCATGCCATTATCAATACGACTTTTCTCTTTTATGGTAATTATATTTTAGGAAAACTCCTAAAGGGTGGTAGTATTTAAAAATAATTTTTTTCTTTGTTGGAAAAATGCTATAATAATTATTTTAAATATAAATTTTAGTTCCTCGCTCACATGCTTGCCCGGTAAAAGTTTATGCATGAGATAATATTTCTTCTTCTTATTTAAAGAATAAATAGTGGCACTAAAAATTGATTTAATTGTTTTCGACTTTCAGTATGATTAATAATGTTAAGAAATTTAATTCATCCAGAATTAAGTTTGTTATTTGTTAAACTTATATAGGGATTAATTTTTAAAGCAAAAAGTAATAATAAATATCAAGGTTCTAATTAAGTATGAAAAAGACTCTAATCAACTTCAAAAACAAATAGGAGTGTTGAATCTATTCGTTTATTTTTTAAAATTTGTAATAAAGTAAATTTAACCATAATTAACATTTTATTCAAAGTTGTGACAAACCGGTCCAAGTATAAGCGTAAATCATATTCTCAAAAGTAATTAACCCAAATTCATGATTTATAAGCTGACCTCTAATAATATATAGGGTCTTACCCTAAACAAATATCACATATGAGACTAAATTGGAGTTTTTACAATTCGCCCATTTTAGCCAAAATTAGTTTTTATAACAAATACCAATTGGGATGATCTGCCTAATTCCAAATTAGTTTATAGGCCTAAATTATTATCCTTTTAAAATGATACCAATTGGAAAATAAATAAACACCTCGACTGCCTAGGAAATATGTATCTACCCCCTCACTTGAAGCGCCAAGGATTTTTCTTTCTTTTGTCATGGTTCATTCTGGCCCCAAAATAACTTTTTAGTTCCCTTAATATTTATTTAATTCAAAATTATGATTATTAGTATTTATTTTATGGAAGCACTAGACTATAATTCTGTCTAAATTATAAATTGAAAATGTCAATAAATTTTAATATATTCATAATTATACTTTCAAGTTAAATTTAGTTATGTGACAATATATGCTTGATTTAGATTTTAACTGTTTTTATATATATGCTTGTTCCTCGTAAAACTAATAAAGATAGTATGCGATGATTAAATATTGACAAACCTGAGTCAATTAGGATATTTATGGCTTGATATTTCAAATGTCAGCATAAGCAAGAGTATAACTAGAGATATAGCTTCCGTAGCATGGTACAATTTCTTTATTGACTTTTACTTTTAAAAAATTAAACATGTAACACCGTGTTTCGGTTCACCCGCGAACCAAACCGGAAATGCTATCAGTGACCGAACTGTTCGCTAATTTACTTAATTTTGTTAAGCCAACCCAGATCTACCCTCGCCGTCTCAAAATAGTGATAAAAACGTTTAATGTATGGATGAAATGTTTAGGCTTTAACGTTGTTCTAGATACATAATATGATATATTATTCACATTCAAAACAAAGTAAACTCGTTAAAAGTTCGAAAAACAACGATTTTTAAAATAAAACGGACAGAGTCTCCCCTTAAAAGTACAATAGGGACAACCCTATCAACAATAAACAATATGTATATATAACAATAAAAAAATAAAATGATGCTAAAACATTGCATCTTTCACATAGCGTTCATTAGAATCATCTTTATCTTGTTGTGTTGGGTATCGATCCCATTAGCTTATCCGGGTTGGCGAGCTAGACACGACTCAACTTTGACTCAAGTCTAAAATAATAATTAACTTCTAATAAATTAAAAAATATGGAAAAATCCTATAAAATATGATGCACTCTTTAACATCAAAATGACATGTTCTATAACTAAGAACCCACCCAAACTGTTATATAACGCATGCTATTACATTATTCAGCCTAAAATAATTCTACAAACAAATACATAAAAAAATAAGTGCATGCTATCATATACTTCGATAACTCATTTCTCATCATTTTTTTATGTTATCATCATATACTGAGGCACACTTAACCCTTATCGCTCATAATGCACAGTTGACATCGGCTCAACACATGTGTTATAAAACTGACTCGACTTAAACTGACGGCTAAATCGACTAGTTCACTAATGTAAAAGTTTAACTTGAGTCACATGTTTTACAATGTTCCCTCCTTAGATAAATTTCATCCTTGAAATTTTATCCAAGGAAGTTTCAACCTCATCAATGATCTGAAGAGCTAAGTCTCAGTTAGAGTACTTGGACATGAAGTTTGTTGCTCGAATATCTTCGGGTATCTCTTTTTCATATCGTCTTCACATTCCCATGTGGATTGTTCAACTACTCGTCGAGTCCATTGCACTTGTACTAGTGGAACTTCTTTCCTTCGGAGAACCTTCACTCGGTGATCCACAATCTTGACTGCATCTTCTGGATATGTCAAGTCTGGTTGTAGTTCTATCTCTCTAAAATTGACAACATGAGGGATGGTACGCCTTTAGCAATGGCACATGGATGATATCCTACGCAGTTGATAGATGGGGTGGCAATGCTAGCTTGTAAGCCACTGGTCCAATGCACTCAATTATGTCAAATGGTCTGATATATCGCTGGCTAAGTTTCCCACGCATCCCGAATCTCATGTTTCCCTTAGTCAGCAAGACCTTCAAGAGAACATGATCTCCTAATGTGTAACACCCTGATTTCAGTTCACCTAAGAACTCAATCAGAAATGTTATGACCGAGTTGAGTCATGTTTAAAGTTGTTGGTCAGTAATACTCGATTGATAAAATAAATCGAAACAACCTGCTTGACATCACGAAAATTGAAGACATTGTTAAATATGCATCAAAACACATTAAATATCAATAGAAGTAAGAAAGAAAATAACTACACTGAGCTCAAGTGTGTGTAGTATTTATTTATCCTCGCACCAAAGTCGACTTAAGATTGTAAGATCTACATATGTAATATGAAAAATGTCACTAACGAGTGTTACTAGTCCAAAAAATAACTAGTACAAATAGGAAAATTGGTATTCCATTACTCACAAAAACTTAGGAAATTTCATAATTGCCTCACATCGGGTGGTAAGCAAGCATACTTAAACAAGTGTCGGTGCGCATGCATGACTGATATTCATATTAATACATACAACACTTACGCCTTCACATCCTCCACATTAAACCCGCCACAGTATTCGAGTGGCAAAAGGAACAGTTAAGTTAGTGCCATAAATTCCAAAAATGTGATGTGTTACGTAATATCCTCATAGTCCGCACTAACTCAGGGTTTGAAGGAGTACTGTCCATAGATCCCATACACACTGTTAGTTGTAAAAGTCGTAAACCCTCATATTTATACATATAGGTTTGGGAGGGAATTTAATACTTAGTTTCTATATCTTATCATTCGAAAACCATCAAGGGGTCTGAACCTTGAAGTTTTATTAAATATGTGTAAAAAACACGGCCAAATGACCTAACATTGAAGGGATCCAATAAAATGCTGTCATTGCTGTCCTACGTTAAAACACGACTAAACTCGACACGCAAGGAGTCAAACAGAGATCAAGCAAAGGGAGAGTCCTATGAATCTGTGGTCTAATCTCCAAGAGCATTGACACATTTATGTCGAGCTCGGATACCGTAACATACATAGATACAACTGTTAAGTAAAATATTGATATTTTTATATGATGCATGCTCATGGTGTGTGCTCACATCATCAATAAACTAATAAACAAAGTTAAAAGATAAATAAACTTACAACTAAACATCTAGCACATAAATCGAGACATAATAAAAGAAATAACTAATAAACAAATAATAAATAAATAAATACACTCATAAATAAATATATAAATAATAAATACATGAATATAATAATGTAATCATAAAGTAATCATATAATTATGCCATATAAACACATGGCTAATCATGAGTAAATATCACATATACTTGTGTTTACTCGTACTAGTAAATATAATAATAAATAAATAAATAAATACATAATTATTCTATAAATAAATAAATAGTTAATTTTAATTAATCATGAATAATAATAATAATAATAATAATATCATAGTTATCCAATACGAAATATGTAATTAAATATAAATAAATAATAAGATACATGTAAAGAACATATAATAAATAAATATATACAATTTAGTAAACATAATAAGACTAATATTCATAAGTAAATATAATATTAATAATAACAAAATAATCATGTAAAATCGTCATATACGATAAATATATAAATATATATATATATATATATATATATATAAAACATCAAAATATGCTAAATAATATGAATATGCAACTAAACTAATATAGGCATTCTCAAATTACCAAAAATAGTTGAAAACGATTGAAAATGAGCTAAACCAGACTGAACCGAGATGAATCAGATCGAGCCAAATGGGCTAAACCAACTCGATCTGGGTTAACTGGAAAATGGGTTGAGTTGACTAGGCAGACATGATGGACACAGACACGGGCTCGGACTAGCAGACTCGAGCAGGACCAGGTGGACGTGAACACGGAAAATAGGCCAGATGAGGCAACCAGTGCCCGTTACCAAAAAATGCTGACGGCGGCGCGACGAAGGTTGCCACCATTTACGATTGACAGAGGGGAGGACGGACAATGTGATGGCAGTGGCAATCTCCAAGTTCAAGCCATTGGCTGGCCAAAAAATGGCCGAAAAGGGCAGTATCTCTACTGGGTGCGGTGATTGCGGCCATGGCAATGGTCATGGGTTGTCTCCAAAGATTGACCGTTGAGTGAGGAAACAATCGAAAATGCAACCGGTGGCTGGCCGGAAAACGGCCGGACGCTATCAAAAACACCGCCAGGCAAGTGTGAGTCGCCAGCGGCAATCGTGGCCACTGCAGAGGTCGGTGTCAATGTCAAACAGAAGATCTCAACGAGGGGAAGCTGTCAGGGTGGTCGACTTCTCTAGAGGACACTTGCCGGTGCAGGATAATGGTGCAAACAGTAGTAGCGGCGGCTGAAATCGACAATATAAACTCTATCAATAGCTACGACTGTGGTAGCGCTGGTGGTCGTGAGAGGTACGGATATAAAGCCGACTGCGAGGCGGTCATGGGGGTGCTGGTCTGGTGGCCGGGGGTGAGCCGGAGACTAGTTGGCGGTGAGCCAAAATGGCGGTGGCACTATGTGTGCAAAAGCTTCAAAAATGTGGGAAAGTTACTAAAAATCAAAGGGAGCACACTAGGGCTGATGTGGACGGCTCAAATCTTGCCATGTGGCATAATCAGAATGTCTAACAACTTGTGGTCTAGTGGGACCCACCTATGGGTATATGCAACATATATACTAAATGGGCCTCAAACCCTAAACTCAATCTAGTAAAAATCTGCTACTCAATCAAGTTAGGCCCACATGGGCACAATTCGGTGATCTAAAATCCCTATGATGCATGCAAATGAGATAACCTAAAATTCCCAAATAGATACTAAATTCTATAACGGCCTAAATCTAGGGCTAAAACCTTGGCTAACTTATGTAAATCATTTGTATACCTAGCATATACACTAATAACTCATGCTCTAATCATCTACATATCAGGCATACTCAACTACTATAACATGCTCATACTGCCATCTGGGCCCATACTCATGGTCTAAAAATTGGTCTAGCTCAAACTCGCTCGAACCGACTCAATACTAGCCCCACCCAACCTAAAGTTGGGTTTTACATAATGTGAAATGAACCTCACGTCTCTAATCGGCATAACTTTTTGTTTGTCCTAAGTTGACTTCATTCTCTTCCTGATTTGCATCACTACCTCCTGTGTTTGTAGGATTATTTCTGGCCCAACTACCACTGGTTTGCTACCCTATACCCAAGATACTAGGGATCGACATGGCCTGCCATATAGTGCCTCAAATGGTGTCATTCCAATTATGGCCTTATAACTGTTGTTGTACAAGAATTCTACTAGACGTAGATGCTCTTCCCAACTTACTCCGAAGTCCAGAATGCATGCTCAAAGCAAATCCTCTAGTATCTGTGTGGTTCTCTCCGTCTGTCCATCTGTCTGAGGATGAAAGGCTGTGCCGAATCTCGACTCAGTGCCAATAGCTGCCTAGAAAGCTTCCCAAAATTGAGACGTGAATCTCAGATCCTTGTTTGATATGATCTTCCGTGGCACTCCATGTTGCTTGACTATCTGATCTCTGTACAGCGTGACCAAAGTGGCAGTAGGTAATACATCCTAATTGGTATGAAGTGGGTGCTCCTTGTGAGTCTATCTACTATGACCTAGATAGCATCCTTCTATTGGTGGGTCCTAGGCAAACCGACTAAGAAGTTGAACGCCATGCTCTCCCACTTTCACTTTGGGTTTCCAATAGTGTAGTGTTCCGCCTGGACTTACATGTTCGGCTTTCACTTGCTGGAACACCAAAAATCTGGCAACTATGTCCTACACCTCTCTTGTCATTCCTAGCCACCAATAAATTCTTTGGACGTCATAGTACATCTTCACTCCACCTGGATGCACTGAGCATCTCAATGTGTAAGCTTCATGAAGAATCATACTTCAAAGTCACAGGATACTCTGGAACATTTGGCATAAATTATCGACCTCTCAATCTGACTAATCCATCTGCATTTCTAGCAAATTTCTTGTGGGTTCCCTCTTCCAACCACTGACTTAACTGTTTGTCTACCTCATGTGTAACCCTGATTTGTTCAAGTACACTTAGCTGAATGGTTAGTCGTGCCATCATTTTGACCAATTGTCTCTAAAATGTAGCATGCTGAGTCACTAACACTACTGCCAATCCTGCTCCTGAGATGATATGGTCGAGAAAGTTCACTTCTGAGAGCCAAAAACTGCACTTTGAGAATTTTTCATACAATCTGTGCTCTCTCAATGTCAGAAACATGATCCCCAATGTTGCTCATGCTCTTTCCTGGACAAAGAGTATACCAATAAGTCGTCTATAAAGATGATCACAAACTAGTTCAAATATGGACTGAACACTCTATTCACCATGTCCATAAATACTGCTGGAGCATTGGTTAATCCACAAGGCATGACCAAAAACTCGTAGTGGTCATATCTAGTCATGAATGCAATCTTCGGGATGTCTTCTGCTCTAATCTTCAAATGGCAGTATCCTAACCTCAAATCGATCTCCGAGAAGATGACTGTTGATCTCAACTGGTTGAATAGATGATCAATGCAAGGAAGAGAGTATGTATTTTTAATAGTTGCTTGGTTTAGCTCTGTAATCAACGCAAAAATGCATGCTTCCATCCTTCTTCTTCGCAAATAGCACTGGCGCACCCCGAATCCTTGATCCAAAATGTTTGTAACTGTTCCTTGAGTTCCTTGAGCGCAAGAGGTGACATTCTATATGGAGCTCTAGAGATCGATGTTGTGCCTACATCAACTCAATGGCGAGCTCAACTTCCATATCTGCCGACAATCCAATAATCTCATCTGGGAATTCGTCAATAAATTCTCTGACCAATGGAGTTTGCTCAATGTTCATTCTATCCCCTAAACCACTCTGCTCAACCAGTTCTAATGCTGCCAGTATCAGTTCATTGCCTCTGTCTAGCTGTCTCACTACGTTCTGATATGATATCCGTCCTTGTTCTCCATCTCTACCCTGACCCTAGAAGAAAAAGGGCGCCTCCCATGTAGGAAAGTCACCATCTTTCTTCAGCAATCCATCATAGCTCTTTACTTGGACATCTAGTTCATTCCAAATATCACATCAAATTCTGGTAGCTTGAACAATATCAAA
The DNA here is from genome assembly GCA_033002965.1 of Piper betle. NCBI lineage: Eukaryota > Viridiplantae > Streptophyta > Magnoliopsida > Piperales > Piperaceae > Piper > Piper betle. Next base: position 22,709 of record JAURVB010006184.1, on the reverse strand, counting down.
TCAGCTACAAGTTGTCGCCGTTGAATCCCAACAAGGACATTACGCAAACACTAGCCCATAGCTATAACACCACCGGCGGGAATGGACATTAATAATGAATGTCCTAATTCTTCTATCTTACATCCAATTCTATTTGTGTGTGCATATGATATAAATGAGTGCGTGCAACCAGAATCAAATAGGACTCGTACAGAGTGCAAATCCTACAAGAAGCATATCTGTCAAGACTGTCATCTCCTCTAGTGCTTCTGCCACAATGGCTACGTACATCCTTACTAGTTGTTGCTATGCTGGGGCAGAAGGTGCTGTTGGTGTTATCACCTAATTCTAATCCCTTGGATTCTGAGCTGGTGGTGACTGTTGTCTACCCCTCTGTGGTTTGGTCTGCCCTGCAACCATGTACCCTCTCTGGTTTTGTCCCCTTTGCTTTTGTCTCAGTGGCTATTTGTTTTTGCCTCTCTCACCCTGAACTTGGCCCTGTTGTCCTCTTTACTATTGTTGATGCTAGGGGAGCTGGTAGTGTAAGTATCTGTTGAGGAGTTGGGAGTGTCAATTGTTGGCGTTGGCCCGTTGGACAATCTACAACTCTATGCCCTCCCTGACCGCAACTATAGCATACGTTAGTGCCTACTTCCGACTCGGCAGCTCTATGTCTTGGTTAACTGCAATTGTAGCATGCTTTTGTGCTTGCTGTTGCCCTCACCTCCATGAGACATTTGCAAATTTGACAGAAAGGTAGTCTGCTGTCCTGAATCTGGCCATCCATAGCCCTCATAGCAATATAAGCCTCTGTGCAATGTCTCTGTTGTTCTCCCTACTCTAGTTGATATGGCCTTGGATGTTACTGCCCCTGGTCAAAATCTCAATCAGGTCAAGTAGCTATAACTTGTTCTGCCTTACCTGCAGCTCTCACTATCTTGCCAAAGGTGATAAACTTCTTATCCAAGTAGGCCATCCGGATCTCATGATTGAAACCCTCATAAAAAGACTCTATTCTTCCTCTATCACTTGGAACCAAATCCGGTGCAAACCTTTCTAGAGTTCTAAACCTGTTCTCATACTGCACCACTGTCATGGGACCCTGTTTTAGTGTATGGAATTCCCACTCCTTTCTCTTCTTGACATCTGGTGAAAAGTACTTCTCATCAAGCTTTGCTGTAAACTCTTCCAAGGTGATGCCCTGAGGTTGTCGGTAGGCAAATGTGGAACCTATCACTGAATCCCACCATATTTTGGCTTCATCTTGGAATGCCTTTGTAATGATGCCTACTCAGTGCTACATCCAACATGTCATGTTTCCGAATACACCGATAGCTGATGTGATCCACAACAAGGCTTCCTATGCATCCATCTTTCCAAAGAATGGTCGTCCACCATTTTCCATGAATTTTTCATACTACCATAGTTTCAAGTTTCTTGCATTAGCTGATCAGTTAGATCCTTCTCCTAGCTTATACTACGGAAACTGTGGTCCTGTACCTTCTAGTACACTATCAAATCCAACAACTTCAATTCCACCTACAGTCTGCCCACTACTTCCTATTGCGGATCCACTTACATCTAGGCCCATTCTCGTCTGACCTCTCTTTTGAATTCCTCTTGGTTCTATTGCATCTATATCTAAGCCTCACCCAATCTGGCAATTGCTACATCTCTCTCTAGTTGGCTACTGCTACTATAGTGACTATCGTGGCAACGACTTTCAGTGCCTCGACTAATTGAGACTAGAACACTGGCCTCTCCTAGGTGCATGGTAGTCCTCGGTCGACTAGATGTTGTGTCACTATGACCATAGTTGTGACTGTCTTGTCTGGGCAATGGAGGCAATGGGGCCCTAATCTATGTCCTACAAGTCTATCTCACCATTCTACTAGTAATCACTGCTCTAACTTGAACACCTTGTCACTCCACTAATTGGAAAGAAAATCTGTAAACAAAAACAATAAAACAAAAATATACCATCGGCACAACTCGGAGTAGCTTTTGCACACATCTAACTTGTAAAAACATCTATCATCTTAATCAACTGAGGGTTAGCTCTGATACCAAGACTTTACCACCCTGTTTCGATTCCCTGTGAACCAAACTGGAAATGCTACCGGTTACCAAATCGTTCGCTAACATACTTAATTTGGTTAAGCCCACTGGGATCTACCCCAGCATCTCAAGATGGTGATGCAAACATTCAATGCATAGATCATATGTTTAGGCTCTAACGTTGTTTTGGATGCATGATATGATATGTCATTCATATTCAAAACAAAGTAAACCTGTTAAAGTTTGTAAAAATGATTTTTAAAACGAAATAGATAGAGTCTCCACTATAAGTGCAATAAGGACCACCTTGTCAATGACAAACAATATATATATATATATATATATATATATATATATATATATTACAAAAAAAAATAAAACGATGCTAAAACATATCTTTCACACAACATTCACATTATCATCATCCTTATCTTGTTACGTCGAGTCTCGACCACATTAGCATATCCTGTTCAGTTCTATTCATGATAATCACCACACAGATCATATCACAATTTCACAAAACAATTTCCGCAACTAGACATCATATCATTCATCCACATAATTCATTGCAATTCGTCACACTTCAATTTCCATTCCATCTTGGTAGGTACATGTGTGCAAGTTGCATTGCTACTCCTCAGCGGTCCCGACAGCTCTCAATCATTCAGTTCTGACCTACATATATAATATAAAAATGTTAGTAAAGAGTATTACTGGTCCAGAAATAACTAATATGAAAACTGGCACAAGAGACCTGACTCTCCTGTTAAATAAAATCAATCATATACTTCTGCATTAGAATCTCTCATAAGGGCGCTAATAAGGAGTCATCGGCCTCGGCTTGACAGTGTCCCATTCTAACTTGTCAGATGCCTCGACATTTTTAAACTATCCCTCGTATGGGAAAATCAATTATCATAAAGCCCTCTACATCCTCCGCATCATTCCTGACTCTGAGCACAGGGGCCGAGTACTCTCATACATTTGCCTTCAGTACTCTTTCAATCCACAAGTCTAGACATGCGCTGCAATGTAGTGCCCATAATCCTCCACACTTCTTCGGGTTTGAGGAACTCAAAGATGGAGTTGTCAGGATCCCTCGGGAATGGAATAGCCTGCTCATTAATCTAGAGCCCGCTTTGACTAGCACGTGCAACCGCTCGTGGTGTGTGTGAGTTGACTTTTTCTTGTCTCATAACTCACTAGAAAATTGAGAAAACTATATATACATAGGCCTGGGTAGGGATTTTAATGTAGTACGTTCAAAGGCATCATGATCTGGATTTGAGTTTTCTAAAACAAACTCAAGGGATCTCATCCTCGAGGGTTATTAATTCGGAAATTCGTAAGACTAAATGGCCTGTGTGGAGTGGGATACGATAAATCTGACACTCAACACGTCCGCTTACCTGTCAAACCAAATCACGATAGAGTGAGAAGTTCAAACCAGAAGCGAGTCCTAAACAGACCTGGTAGAAGCTCCAATTGTATCCACACGCCTAGGTTGTGAGCTCCTCTCTGCAGCTACACATCAAAACTAAATGCTAACACCCGCTATGATGAATTCACACATCCTATATGACACTCACATCAAAGCACTCACATCAATCCACATCATGATTTTCTATGTTACAGTGAAGTTAATTAACAATTTATACTCTATTTACTTAATCAATTCAATAGCATTTATTTTATATCATTCAAATCACACAAATTCATTTTTATTTACAATAAAAATAAGTTACTACGTCAATCAATCCAATTCTAGAATGTTGTGCTAATAATTATCAATTTTTAAATAATTAGGTCGAAGTTAATTATACCTCGCGTCATCGACAATTGGCGACGACTAGTGTTTGTCGCGTTGTTCGGGACTCGAATTCGGCACCTAGTGGCTTCCGAAGTTCAATTGGGTTTGGCTAGAGTAGTCTGGCAAAAATCTGGTGATTTCCAACGAATTCTAGCAAATTTTTTGGCTGTTTCATACGATTTTCTTGCTGTTTTTCCAACAAGGAGATCAGGGCTGTGGATCGGCACTAGCTCAGCGAGCTAGACACAACTATGCTGGCAATGAGGGTGGCAGTGGTGGTGGTGGCGACGGTCACTAGCGGCGGACATGGGTCGGAAGGGATAGGTCGTTTTGCCCGATCGGCCCTTGGTCGGTCTCGATGGTGACACATGGGGAGGGAAAAAGATGTCTGGTTCGAAGGGGAAGGAGATGGCGGCAGAATCAGCATCAAGAGTGTGATGCAAGGGCTCAATGTTGGGGTGTCGTGAAGGTCGGGCGGTGGCCGGGATGGTGGTGTGAACAACATGGAGAGCTCTGGCAGCTTTGTCGGAGTCAATCAGTGGCGGTACAGTGGTAAGAGGCAGCGTCGATGGCAAGTATCGGGTCGCCGATCAAGATAAGGGAAGAAAAGCGTCGATGGAGGGTTTGGGTGGCAATTTTGTAAATAAAAGTTGACTCGACTCCTACTTAAGTCTAAAATAATAACTAACTCCTAATAAATTAAAAAAATCCAGAAAAAATATTAAAAAATCTCCTAAAATGTAATACATTCTATAACATCAAAATGTAATGTTCTATAACTAATAACCCACCCAAACTATTATATAACGCGTCCTATTGCATTATTTGGCCTAAAATAATTCTATGATCAAATACATAAAAAAAATAACTGCATACTATCATATACTCTGATAACTCATTTCTCATAATTTTTCTGATGTTACCATCATATGCTGAGGTACACTTGACCCTCATCGCTTATAACACATGGTTGACCTTGGCTCAACACACATGTCATGAAACTAATTCGACTCGAACCGGCGGCTAAATCGATTAGTTCACTAATGTAAGACTCCAACTCGAGTCACAGGTTTTAGAAAACGTGAATTAAATATTAACAAGGGAATTAGACTTCCACTAGTTATAATAATTAACATGAACAATTGCAATAACATTTTTTTACAAAACAAAAGCTTAATTGAATGACAAACTCATGAGGTAACCTAATATACTAGCCTAGTATTGTCAATTCCTAATACTCCATGCATGCTAAATAAAAACCTACTCTGATCCACGTACGGTTGCTTCAAGGCACCACGCAAAAAACATTAAACCCAAGATTTAAGTAGGTTGTTCATTAAAATGTATCGAATTTAATAACATAAGGCAACTATACTTAGCGATCCAAAAAACAAAATATATAGTATATAGTAGAAATTAAGTCAAACTACCAGCAAAATCTTAATTATTAAACCTAATCACTTAATTAGATCAGCAAAAGCACGTTAACATACAGTGTGAACCAATTAACTAAAGCATATATAGAAGTGTATGGTACTTACATAGAGCAATCCATGTGTTTGGTGATGTTTAAAGAAAGGTTGACAATACAAACTCTCGGAAGTTGGCCGACATAGTTGTAATTGATGCTAGGGAAGCCAGCAGCCGCGTTGTTCAAGCAAGTACATGTTTGTTGGCTAAGTGCGGTGGTACTAGCACTAAGGTAGAGATCATTCACTCCCTTGTAGCAAGTTACCCAAGGCACACCTGTTGGGCCCTTTGGCCCCCAAAAGAGACTTGCAATAGGTGTCATGAGCCTCTCTTAATCCAAAAACTAGCTAAGAGAATAAGGCTTTCTCATCAGCCTATATACAAGTTACCAACATCTTCTATGATCGATGTGGGATAAACCCAACAACTCCCCTTCACACATCGAACGATCCCGATAGCATCATCATCTGACAATCTCACTTTCATTAGATGGCACCCACTTGGCAAAGTTCCCTTAAATCATCAGGTGGAACCCATGAAGGAGACAACCACAATCGGCTCATCAGGTGGAACCCATGAAGGAACAACCACAATCGGTGTAGGCGAACACGGCTCTGATACCACTATTGGGCCCTTTGGACACCCAAAAGGGACTTGTAATAGGCGTCACAGGGCTCTCTTGATCCAAAAGTTAACTCAAGGAATAAGGCTTTCCCATTAGCCTATATACAAGTCACCAACATCATCCATGACCGATGCGGGATAAACTCAATAACTCCCCTTCACACATTGGGCGTTCTCGAAATCATCATCGTCTGACAATCTCACTTTCATCAGACGACACTCACATATCATCACCTGACAAATTCCCTTAAATCATTAGGCGTCACAGGGCTCTCTTGATCCAAAAGTTAACTCAAGGAATAAGGCTTTCCCATTAGCCTATATACAAGTCACCAACATCATCCATGACCGATGCGGGATAAACTCAATAACTCCCCTTCACACATTGGGCGTTCCCGAAATCATCATCGTCTGACAATCTCACTTTCATCAGACGACACTCACATATCATCACCTGACAAATTCCCTTAAATCATTAGGTCGAACCCATGCAGAAAACTTTGACAATCAGCGTAGGCAAACACCAAATCTCCCAAGATCGTAACCTGGCTCTGATACCACTTGTTGAGAATTTAGCATACAAATTCCCTAAACTCCTTGATATGCTTTGACAAGTAATGAACAAGAGTTAATAAATACACAATAATTTAATATGGATCCTAAAAATATAAGGGAATCCACAAACCATCAACTATTACCAATAATAAGTACACAAATTACTCCAATTGAAAATCCTCACACACTCTCCAATTGGAAACAACTCACAATCTCTAACTGGAACACACTCCAATTAGGAATGACCACAATCTCCAACTAAGATACACATCCAATTGGGAAACTCATAATTCACAATTAAAACAACACTCTCAATTGTGTACTTTCTTCAATTCAGCTATGTATCATTCTTTACCTCACAATACAACTACATATATATAGAAAAAAAAGACACATACTTAAGATACAGCCAACCTTGAAGATACGAAGAGCCAAACACCAAATACTCCTCGTCTGCCACAATTCTACTCGAATTCTTCGTAGCTCTTGGAAATGAAGAGCCAACTCCAAACACTACTTTTTGAGCATTGAAATCCTCACCAATGAGTCTCTTCTCATATTCCATAAATTCTCATTGAACCCTAGTATCTCTTAAATCATCTTCACAACTTCCCATGTGATTGATCGCTTTCTCATGGGAGGGAATATCTCCAACAATTCTCCCCTTCCCGACCATGAGAAATGCCTTGAAAAAACTTCTACTTAGCAATGTTGTTGAACACCCATCAAACTTGATGCACCATTGTTGACCAACTGTTGACCACCTGTCGACCACCATCACATGAGTATGGAAATATTTCATCACATCTCCCCTCTAACTCATGTGTAATGTTCTCTATCTCCCTTGATTGAAACTTCTAGCACATCTCCCCCACCCTCTTAGAGAAAGAATTATGAGCTTGCTTTTCTTTATTTAGGATCATCTTCTCTTCAAACATCTTTACTAACTCATCTACTTGGGTTTCATAAAATGTCACATTTTCATCTTCCAACTTGACATCAACCTTTCTTCTATCATTAGTATGATCATTACCAAGAATCTTATTACATAATTCCATTTCTACCTCAGTATGACCAACAACACCACTGTTCTCTAAATAGCCCAAGCATGGCAAGATATCATTGACGGGCTCCGAGCATGAAAATTCACTCTCTACTTCAGGAATTGGTCGAGACAAAACCAATACAATGGCAGAAAAAAGAAGGGAAATAAGGAAAAATAGAGCTTTACTCTTCCCCGCCATCATCTTCCTCTCCCTCTCTTAACAATTTGACTAGGCTTGTTGTATGAGATTTTGGGACGTCATTGTGATTTTATGTATTTATAGACTTTAACGTGTGAGTTCTTCAATTTCTGGTGACTTGGAGGATCATCATTCTAGTATCTTCTCTCTTTGTCGTCTTTGACCCTTTTGTTTTGGCGTTTTTATATGCATAATATGCACTTATAATAAGAGATTGGATTGCCTGTGCAATGCGAGGATAGGACTCTACGTAAAATTACATGAACATTCCAGGTATAACTAAGAATTGAACCAGTACCCAACCTATCTGATCTTATTAATTGACAAGAACACTATATAAGCTTCAAAAATATAAACAGTTCCTTGACACATTCTAACTCAATATCGATGCATATCCACAAGAGATCAGTGTGGACTTCCTAATCGATATATCATAGTCAGAGATAGATATAATTATTGGGGAATTATGTTTTAATGGTCATGGAGTCCCAGTTTTTCGGCCATCGAGAGCACAAGAGCTAGCGTATTCTGTTTTATCTCACTAAATACATCTTTTCCGAGTACATGCATAAGAATATTCTAATTCCCAAGTCATGCGCATGTTCGTAAGCACCTCGTATTTCAATTAAAGTAGAGTTGTTTCTTATTTCGAAATTGATAATTCAATTTAGGTTTATTACTTAGAACTAAAAATCTTATTTCTATCTACTCAAATAAAAGTTTTGCTTATTTTTAGTAGTTTATGAAGGTACAATATTGTATAATCGAATTTTAGTTAAAAACTTTTTTCTAATAAGAACAAACTTGTTTCAAAATTATCACTTTTTCTAAAGAGAAAGGGTAAAGTTATGATTTTTTTTTAAAAACAGACTTTTGTGACCATTAGTCCGGTTGCTAAAAACTAAGTTTCTGGTTGCAAAAATTATTTAGGACCGAATTTCCTACCAGACTAGTGCAGTCTCTACAGGTGTGATAGCAAACAACTTTTGTGACGGGAAAATTGGGGTTACAAGATTTACAATCGCTTTGCAGCGGCTTTGTGGTTGCAAGATTTGCAACAACTTTGTGCTGTTGTAAAATTCGCAACCACTTTGTGATATTGCAAAGTAGTCGCAAATTACAATCTTTAAAACCTTAGCTTCGGGTTAAGGTTTTACCCGCTTGTTACTTTACTCGATTCGGGCCAATCTCGAGTCTGTTTAGCTTTCAGACCATGAGTATGAGCCCAGATGGCTATATAAACATGTTATAAAAGTTAAATATGCCCAATTTACATATGGTAACTTTAGTTATGCTACAGAAAAACACGAGTTCTATGCATACATATGAGGTATACATATTTTTGTTTGTGTTAGCCCAGGGTTTTAAGGCTAGATCTAGGTCATTGCAGCATTTAGTATCCATTTGGACTTTTTTAGAGTATCTCATTTACATACATCATAGGGATTTACGAATACCGGATTGCCCCTCTATGCCCAGCTTGAATTGAGTCTCAGATATTCTCTCAATCGAGTTCAGGGTTTCGAGACCCATATAGCTTGCTCGCCTCAATTTCTCTTTATAGAATCACTTTTAGACCTAGAGTTAATTTCGACTTTTGATGATCACGATCCGATCTTTCCATATATATATATATATATATATATATATATATTTGTATATCCCTAGGTAGACCCCACTAGGGCCATGAGTGGTCGGGCGTTCAGATCGTACAATGTGGCCATTTTCTTTCATATTTTCAGAATATTTTCAATATTAGCTTTGTTGCCACTTCGGCTTGCTGTGGGCGAGACTCCAATCACAAGAGTGGCACCATCGTGACCAGCTCACGGCCAGCTATCGACTTAGGCCTATCTCCGACACCAACGCTGCCTCATTGGCCACTGGAGATGATGTTTTCTTCACCGGTTTCCACCACCACCATATCCTTTTTGCCATTTGTCGTTGCCAGCAAGCCTCCTCCAGCAAGGCTGACCACCTCCATCGAGGTCTTCCATTTGAGACCAGTATTAACCTCCATCGTGGTCGCGAATGCCATGGTTGCTCGTGATTCCTAGGCGGCGCTTTAGTCTCCTTCCGACCATTTTCCCGCGAGTTGCTGGCGAAACACAATCGATCATTACCCAGATGGCTTCACTTCTATGTGGTCATGATTGATGTCGGTGACATCACCATACCCAACGGCGATTTTGCTACTTTCGATCGTTTTCCGGCAAACCGGGAGCTAGGCTCTGTCGATCACAACTACCATCACCTTCGGCTCAACCTCCTCTATCAATTGGGACCAACAGCAACCCCAGCCTCACCGCCGTTGGTGATTTCGGGCGACGGGCACCGCCAGCCTGTTTGGTGCCCGATTACCCATGTCGTGTCCACCCAATTCCATTTACCCGCCTGCCCATGACTGTGTCCGTGTGCCTGCAACCTATTCACCCAGCTTGCATGCACGTCTGGGTATCTTCATTGTGACCACATCCATCGAATCCAGCCCAACCCAACCCAGTCCAGTTCAGCAGTTGACTTGCTCGAGTTGACTCAGGTCAACTCTGTCTGACTCATCCAAGTTAACTTGGTTCGCCATTTTTGTCTATTTTTTCCCATTATCGTATGTTTCTCGACCATTTTTTAATAATTCGAGGCTCCTTCCATTTGTGTAGATGCATTTTCACATGATTTGGTATATTTTGATATTAAAAGTGTTTTATTTATTTATTTATTCATAATTATTTATTTCTTGTTATTTATATATTTGTTGATTATGATGGATGATGCATGATTTTATGATTATTTATTATTATTGGTTATGTATTTATTTGTTAATATTATTCTTATTAATGTTTATCCTAGCTTATTTATTTATTTAATAATTATTTCCTCACACATGTTAATTATTTATTCGTATTTAGTTGTATATTCATATATTTGATGTTTATATTATTATTCGTTATGATTAATTTTATTAATTATTTATTCATTTATTTACTTAATTGTGGAATTATTTAAGTATTTTATTAATCAATTATTCATTTATTTATGGCTTACTCGTGTATGTGCTAATAATTACTCACTTTTAGTCATATATTTTGTTAGAGTTATTTGTATTATTATTGTTATTTACTATTTATTAATTTTCTTGATGTTACTTATCCACTATTATTGTAATATTGTTCTTTTATTTATTTGACTTAGTTTATTTATTTATTTATTTATTGTTTGCACGTGTCATTTTGCATGCCAGATGTTCATTCATTTCCTTTTCATTATTAATTTTGAGTTGATGTTATTATTGATGTGAACACACACGGATATCATGCATCATATAGAGTTGTTAGTCTTTTGGTTAGTAGTGGGTTCTGATGTAGGTTTCAAAGTTTAAGCTCGCTATATATGTGACATCACGCTTGGAGCTTGGACCACAAGGCCATTAGGACTCTTCTTAGATTTATCCCTTACTCTATTGTGGATTTAATTTTCAGAACGTATGACGTGTTCTATAGAAATTTTATCGGACCCCACATAACATGGGCTATTTAGACGCATTTTACTTCCCCGATTAATAACCCTCAAGGATGAGATCCCTCAAATTGTTTTCGAACTTAGCTCTACATCATGATGCCTTTGGGCCTATTTATATAATTATCTTCCTAACCCTATATATAGTTTTATCGAGTTTTCAATGAGCCAAGGGTTGGTGTATTTAACCTCGCATATACCATGAGCAGACGCATACACAAGTAGTAGTGGGCTTTAATTGGTGAGAGGGTTGTTTCATTCCTGAGGGATCTAACATCTCTATGTCTTGAGCTTCCTCACACTCAGAGAGGCATGGAATATATGGGTATTTTTGTGTAAAGCAAATGTCTAAATTTGTGGTATCAAAGGGTATTGAAGGCGATTGCCTGAGAGTATTCAATCATTGTGCTCCTAGCCAGACGTTATATTGAGGTTTGGAGAGGGCTTAAGATATGTACTTTTCTTGAGAGTTGGACTAGTTATTGCCGAGAGTGGAATTCATTCTGGGATACTGTCAAATTTGCAGCTTGATGTCTCCTTAGTAGATGCCCTTTGAGTATTCACATAGAGATTATATATTATTTTTTCTTTCCTTGTGGAAATTAGTTTCCACTTACCAGTTTGTATTATTTATTTTTCGGACCATTGACATTCGTTTCTGATGTTTTTCAAATTATGCATGTGTGTATATATATATATATATAGGTCTTATGTTCTTGTGTGTCGGGTTGGCTTTGGTGGAAGGATTAATAAATGCTACACACACTTGTGGTCAACATGCCGTTGTTTTCTTTTGTGATTTTATCTTACAATTAGTAATGTCTTTCATTGTCGAGATGCCAAGAGGTTGTTTCGGTCCTTTTATCATTCAAATCTTACAAATTAATCGATTTAGACACGTGTAAAACCCCAATTTCGGTTCACTTAAGAACCAAATCAGATATTTTACGATCGAGTCGAGTCATGTTTAAAGTTATCAGTCGGTATATCTCGATTGATAGAATAGATTGAAACAACCTTCTTGGTGTCATGAGATTGGAAGACACCGTTAAATATATATCAAAACACATCGAACACAAATAAAATTAAGAAATTAAATAATTGCACTGAGCTCATGTGTGTGTAGTGTTTATCTATCCTCAAACCAAAATCGACTCAAGATTGCAAGACCTACATATATTATATAAAAAATGCCAGTAACAAATGTTACTGGTCCAAAAATAACTAATACAATCTGGCAAATGGGTATTTCATTACCCACGAAAACTTATGAAACTTCAAGATATGCTCACATTGGGCGGTAAGCAAACATACTTAAGTAAGGGTTAGCTCGCAAACATAGCTAATGTTCATATTTATACATATAACGCTTACACCCTCACGCCTTCCATATCACCCCTCACGGTACTCGAGTGGTGAAAGGAACAGTTAAATTAGACCCACAAATTTCGGAAATGTACTGCGTTACATAGTACCCTCATACACCACACTACCTCAAGATTTGAAGGAGTAATAGTGCATTCCATACATATTTCCATACCACTCATTCTCTTGTTCGTGAAATCCATAAAAATGCGCGTATTTATATAATAGGCTTAGGGAAGAGGCTTATATCATAAATTTCTAGAGCTTAAGTTCTAAAACATATAATGGATCTCATCCTTACAGTTTTATTAAACATGTGTAGAAAACACGGCTAAATGGCACGACATTGGGGGGATCCGATAAAACACCGCCGATACCACCCTATGTATAAAACACGATTAAACTTGACACGCAATGAATCAAGCAGAGAGGGAGAGTCCTACGGACCTGTGGTCCAAGCTCCAAGCATATCTGCACCTCTACAGCGAGCTCGGACTCCAAAACCTACACGGAACCCACTACTAAATAAAATACTAACATCTCTATATGATGCATGCTCGTTGTGTGAGTTCATATCATCAATACATCTTAATAAAGAAAATATTGCTAACAAGCCTACAACTAAACACCTGGCACACAAATCGAGATATAATAATAATAAATAAACAAACAAATAAACTCATAGACAATTAGGTAAATAATAAATACATGAATTAAATAATATTTTAATCAAAAAATAATAATATAATTATACTATATAAATACACGACTAAACACAAGAAAATATCATATATACTCATGTTAGTAAACATATAAATAATTAAATAAATAAATAAATAAATAAATAAATCATTATATATATAAATAAATAAATAAATGTCTAATATTAATTAATTATGAAGAATAATAATATAAATATCAAATATACGAGCATACGACTAAATCCGTATAAATAATAAGATGAGTAAGAAAATAATTAATAATCAATCAATTAATTAAAGAAAATAAGATAAACATGAACAAAATAATATCTATGAATAAATACATTATCAGTAAAAATAATTAGCCACATAATCATTCATCATAATCAACAAATATATAAATAATACGAAATGAATAATTATGAATAACTAAATAAATAAATAAAATAATTAATAAAGAAAGAAAAATACTCATAATATCCAAACATACTAAACAATGTGAATATACATCTAAAGTAATGTAAGGGTTTTTTAATTACCAAAAACAGTCGAGAAACAACCGAAAACGAGCTAAACCGGACCAAACTGAGCTGGACCATGTTTGTTTGGATGCTACACACCCAGATTTTCATGTTTAGTTTAGTCGGGTGGTATATAGTTAGATGTTAGGACTGTGCCCTCCGAGTGCCTTTTGTGTGCTTACCTTGTGCTTGATACTATGTGTTTGATAACCTTTTAAATCGTCTTATCCCCCTTTGGGACCTAAAGTGTGATTCGCGAGGTGGGCCTGATTGCTTTTGGGTAAAATCCCTAAGTTTTTAGGTTTTAGGCTAACCCAATCCATACCTCTTTAGCTAACCCAATTCATACCTCTTTATCTAATCCAACCTATAACCCTTTAGGTATAGCACTCATACCTATGGCATCACCAAGCCAACCCATACCTCTTTAGGTATGGTACCCATACCTATGACATAGCCAAGCCAACCACCCTTTTTTATAAAACTCATCCCTTCCTTCGCATTTTCACCATTTATCCTTCCCTCCTCACCTCCAACAACCTTCTTATCCTCCTTGGACATCTAATCACCCTCCTCCAAGTTTCTAGCCTCCAAGGGTGGTAGGCTTTGAGGTTGGATGCCTCAAAAGACCTCCCCTTAGTCTTTCCTCATTAGTTTCAGGTTTTTGCTACCTCTATTACTCGTTGTTTGATCTTTATTGCTTACTTTTTCGTATGGTTTCATTTTTACATCATTTTTAGTATGTATATCTACATATCGAGAGTGTTTTGAGTACTCATTTATCTTATTTAGCCTTGTAAATAAATAGATATGTTTTTTATAATGTACGTTGGTAACTGATCGTTAATGTTTCGGTATAAAAATCATCTTCTTGCACTCTGATGTTAAATGTGCACGATTCTTAATTTTTACACTCATAACATGTATATATACAACTTTTGTGTTGGATTTTTTACCTGCCATGACTAGAATTTGCATGTATGAGGGTAAAAGGTGAGGAAAGGTGGCAACTTTCACCTCTACAGTGGCAAACGCCTATTTCTTCAATTTTTACTCTCTGACCTTGTAGAATTTGTTGATGCAGAACATGTCATTTTATTCATGGTAATGTTAGGAGTTTGTGGTAAAGTTTTAAACCTAATCTATCCACTAAACAATCATGAACATTACCCATAAATACACCTTATGTTTCCTCTATTGTTCGTGACTATGAGCATGATCTATAATTGTGTTATATGTTAAGACACATATATTAAGATAATAAAATTTGGTAAAAATATATGATGCTCCAATAAGTGTCTACTTGAAATATAAATTTTGATAAATGATAAAAATCATCTAGGTATGTTTTCGAGGTGTTTACCTAGACAGTGTAAAGATGTAAGATGAAAACCCTAGTTTTTTTCACTCTAGTTGTAAATTACCTTAAAACAGGTTAATGGTATTGGATTTGATTAAAACCCTAGAATTGATTAAAGCCCACTAATTGAAGATGAAACTAAAACATTAATTAAGTTATCTAATAAGGTTTAGCACTTCAGTTATGACCTAATTAAGATAATTAAATGATGTTTAAGTGTTGATCTTGTGTGGAGGAATTGTCTTGTTTTGAGTGCCAATGTGACCCAATTCTTATTCGATTCTATATTTGTGCAAGATATTGTAGGTGAGCTCACCGACTTGAATACAGAGCTCTACTCATCTAGCTCTAAAAGACTCTCCCTTTGCTTCATCTCTACTTGACTTCCTCCGTATCGAGTTTAACCTTGTTTTAGACGTAGGACGACATTGGCAGAGTTTTATCAGATCCCTCCGATGTCAGGTCATTTAACCGTGTTTTCTACATGTGTTTAATAAAACTTTAAGGTTAAGACCCCTTGATGGTTTTCGAAAGATAAGATCTAGAAACTAAATATTAAATCCTCACCCAAACCTATATGTATAAATAGGTTTATGACTTTTACGAGTAAGAGCGTGTATGGGATGTATGGACAACACTAGTACTCCTTAATCCTTGAGGTAGTGCAGAGTATGAGGGAACTGTGTAATGTAATACATTTTGGAAATTTGTGGCACTAAGTTAACCATTCCTTTTGCCACTCGAGTACCATGGCGGGTGTTTTACTGATCAGGTGGCTCAGTGGCGGTGGTGGTGGGGGCCCTGTGTTATGTTGTGTGTTTTCGACTACGTATTTTGTAGATGACTATATGACGAGTATCTACCCTAACTATGTGAACCCCGGATTGTAACGACCCGCCATTTTTCACGATATTGTGGGCCTAACTGGTTAGGTGTTACCAAAATAAAACTACTAAATGTCGAGTAATAAGTTATAAAATAATGGTTCCCACAGTCTTAGACCGTTTCCCATAGCCACATTTATAACTCAAAACAAAATAAAAAGAAGTCCCATTTATTACCCATTCTCCTAACCTGACTATCCTATCATACTTTTATTCTACCTTATTTGAGCTGAAATCAAATAATCTTGATTGGCCTACATACCCATGTCGGGATCAAGCTCGATGTAGTTCTATTGGCTGATGGGTTAGTCCACCGTGCCACTATAAAATATTGGGCCGAAGGGTCAGTCCATCGTGCCCCCTTATTGGCCGATGGGTTCATTCCTTCGTACCCCCTATTGGCCGATGGGTCCATTCCACCGTACCCCTTATTAGCCGATGGGTCCATTCCACACCAGTACATTCTCCCCTATTGGCCGATGGGTCCATTCCACTGTACCACTGTATTAGGTTGAGCTGATGGGTCCATTCCATCGTACCCCCTATAGGCTGATGGGTCCATTCCACCGTACCACTGTATTAGGTTGAGCCGATGGGTCCATTCCATCGTACCCCCTATAGGCCGATGGGTCCATTCCACCGTACCACTGTATTAGGTTGAGCCAATGGGTCCATTCCACCGTACCCCCACTATTGGCCGATGGGTCCATTCCACCGTACCCCCCAATTGGCCGATATTTATTTATGGACTGTTTGTTCCATTCTGACATGTTCATTATTAGATTTTGAACAGTGCGGCTAAAAAAAAGGGGTTTCTTGAAATTAGTCAAACGTGAATTTCATATCTGCCATCTAATTTGGAACCATACAATATCTCAACACCCAAAGACCTATTGCAATTTATACCAAAAAGTTCAAGCAACTTAGCAAGGTATTTCTAATGAATTTATGCGTTGCAACCATGCATGTAAGAGTTCTAATGGAAAAGAAACTAAGAAGAAGTATGAAATACTTACACCACAATGGAAAGGCACTGGAGAGGAGGCAAGAAGGAGTGGACTCCCTTTCTCCCTAACCCCCTCCTCCTATATATATATGCTTCAACGAGTTCCTCAATTAAATTCTCACATCTATTCATGTATAGGTATTCCCTAGGTTCAACGAGTCCCTTTATTAAATTCTCTTACCCCATCATCCATTCATGAATTAGTATTCTCTAGGTTGGGTTCGTCTTCCCTAATGCCAGAGTTTGGCTTTACGTCTTCTCTAAGGTTAGGGTTTGGCTTTACGTTGAACCGTGACCGGTCAACTTGATAACCAACCGTATCCATTCATCGAAAATAATATTTCATAATACTTAGGTTCAAGTCTTGAAAATAAAAATTTTCACATATTTTCACAGTTCTTACACGGATGATTTGGATGTATGTCATGATGGTTATGCTAGTATGTTTTATCCTTATATTATTATATTTTAATGTGTAGTTACAATACTTTGTGGCAAGGTTAACCATCGTTTGCAGGGTATATAAGCCCCAAAATCCTTAATTATGACTAGTAGCTAAGTTAGGTACACAAAACGTATTTGGTTGCAATTATTTATGTGTTAGAGTAATGTGGGTGGAGGAGCTTAAGGTTCACACCTGTTGAAGACCCAAGTGAAGTCTAGGTCTTAGGGTTTGATGCCCTAATACTCGATGATGGTGTGTAATTTCTCTAATGTTTTAATTATTGCACACATAGGGTATGTGGAACAAGTAGTCGTGACCTTTATTTAAATACTAACATCATCTTCATGTAGCTAATAAGAAGATTTAAGCCAATCAGTTGAACAAGTAGTAAGAGTTTGATGTACACAACAACATGCAACGTCAAAGCTATAACGGGGTGTGCTTCTTCTACAATTGAGAGTAATCATCATATTTTTCAACTCACTGCTCATAGTCGTAGGGGAGGCTTTGCCTCTGTTATGGCTAGGGATGTTCATATAGGATTCCTTTTAGGCTAAGAACTGCCTTTATAGTATGAACTCTGCACACATTCTATTAAAACCAAGCCTGGTGTCCATCTTAAGCCTCCACAGAGGGTTGAAATCCACTTTCGTAAACTCTGTATGGGATAGCCCAACGAGTAGCTTCTAAATTATAATATCATGATTCGTTCTATCCCTTTGGGCCGAATTGGGGTGTTATAATTTGGTGTCAGAGCCAACCTCTTAGATTATTAAGGCGACACACTTTCGGAATGTGTGTGTGTTGTACGCGCATGCTGTTTGTTATATGCTTGTATGTTGTATGTGGTTATTCTGCTTAAGACCCCCCAGCACCTTGAGACAATCCACAGCCTAGCCAGCAGGTACGTCTTTGTGTCGGTTTTCGCTAACCTCCTTGATGTTTCCAGCGGTTAGTTTGTGTATGGAAGTTTACGAGCTGCAACTTGTAAGGCATCAATGTTAGTTACTATGTGGTTAGTGTTAGTGGTTAAATAGTCAGAGAAGATGGCAGGAAGATGCCGAGGTAGACCACCGCTACATCGTAGGGCTTCCCCTGATAGGCAATCCCCATCGGTCATGCAGGAGCCGGTGGCAGATCCCAAGGTAGAGCTGATTAGGTTCCTATGAGAGGAGCTGTAGACCATGAGGATAGAGCAGACGAGAGCCATGGAGGACCAACAACAATTTCGTGACGAGATAACCCGGCTATTGGATACTGTCCGCCACTGCCACCACTGCTAGTTTAGTATCCTCGTATTCCACCAGTGCACTCGACTGTAGGTGTAAAACCCGTGATTCGAATCAGGGTTTTATAGTCTGAACCAGTCGGTTCAACCATTATTTTTAGTCAAATCAATTTAAAAACATGTGTACTGAGCAGAGGCCGGTCTTGTGTTATGAACCATGAGAGTCATGTGTGCCCAAATATATGAAGATAACGTCAATAAGACAGCAGCAGAATAAGTTATCAGAATATATGAGAGTTATTTATTTTAATTAGATCATAGAATTATTTTTAAGTCGAATAACGTATTAGGACGCGTTACGGGTAATTTGGGTGGGTTATTATTTATAGAGCATGTCATTAATGTGTATTATATTTTAATTACAAGACAACCATTTGTTTTTCTAACTGACCATTCATTTTTCTCATTGACCATTCATTTTTTGTAATGGCCATTCGTTTTTCTCACCCTGACATCTATATATTACACACTTCTGACATGTCACCATTCATCCTTCTCACCCAACTTTCTTCTTCTTTGTCTTCCTTTCCTCTTCCCCACAATTCTCACTCGAGCCGGCCACAACCTTTTCGCCGTTACCATGTGACTGACGATTAGGTATAGAATTTTATCTGATTTAATTATTTAAAATTAATAATTATTAGCACAACATGCTATGATTGATTAACTATTGTGATAAATGTTTGAATGTGAATGAAGTGATGATTTGCATGATTTGATTGATAGTTAGTGATCTAATTAAGTACAGTAAATTTGATCATGCTAATTGACTGCAACGTAACTTAGAAAAATATACTAAAATTGGTTGAATAGGATGAGTTAGAGTTATATCTACACTGATGATTGCTTGACTATTAGATAATGATTGCATTGTATGTGTGATGTTCATGTTAAGTTGATGCATCATTTAGTTAGCAGGCATTAGCTTCTAGATTTGATGTGTAGGTATGGAGTAGGAGCTCACCGCCTAGGTGCGTGGACATGCTTGGAGCTTCTACTAGGTTCGTCTAGGACTCGCTTCTTGATTTATGCTCTACTCTATTGTGTATTATTTTACACTTGCAGGACGAGTTAAGTGGCATTTTATTAGATCCCACTTAACTCGGGTCATTTAATTGATCGATCTTCCTGATTAGTAACCCTCTGGATCAAATCCCTCGAGCATGTTTTCGAAAACAAGATCCACCACAAGTTGCCTTTGGGCCTATTATATAAATCCCTTCCCAAGACTATATATAGTTTTATCGAGTTTTCAGTGATACGAGAGATGGGAAATTCGACGACCATGCTACGCGAACGGGCATGTGCCAGTTAAAACGGGCTCTGGATTAGTGACCGGGCTGTTCCAATCCTAAGGGATCCTGATAACTCCCGTTTTGAATTCCTCACACCCGGAGAAACGTGGAGGTTTATGGGTACTATTTAGTACAGCGAATGTCCGGACTTGTGGTTCAAGGGTACTAAAGGTGACTGTTTGATAGTACTTGGTCTTTGTGCTCAAGGCCAAGAGAATTATGGAGTTAAGGAGAGCGCTTAGGATAAATGAGTAGTCCCGAGGGACCAGCAAATGAAATGAGAAACATTAGCAGCAGCAAAATAGTCAGTTTAGGATGCTACCAGCTCTCCAACCCAGTGGCTCCTCAATAGGTGCCCTTTAGATAGTTCACGAGAAGTATATAAATATTTTCTTTCATATGAGAGTTTTCTTTCATAGCCAGTTTGATATTAGTTATATTTTTGGACCAGTAACACTTGTTACTGACCTGTTTTTATAATATATGTAGGTGATGATCAGGAGTAGGATGAGCCATCCTTGATGGAGGAGCAATGATATCTCTTGCACACACATGCAATACATATGATTGTTTATTTTGATTGTTTTAATTGTGTTGTTATGTTATTATGAACAATGAAATACAGATGATGAAGATTCTGGTAAATAGAAATGGATAATGATATTATGATTTGAAACAGGTATTAGTGTGCAAGTCAATTGATAAAAGGGGAATGTGAATAGAATGAATAGGTGGGTCGAAACCCAAATGCCGAGAGTGTTTTGATGGAATCAAATTAAATGTTTATGTATAAGTGAATAGGTGAACCGGATTTAAGGTATTACAGTAGGGCTGTATGAGATCCCAGCCCCTGAGATGTCATTGGGAGTTCCGCTCCCCAGACAAATTGACATTGAGGCAGAAACGACTAGACCTCGTCATTTTGATGTTGGAGATGGCACAGGCAGTTAAGGCCCTGAGCAACCCCATCACACCAGAGAGCATAGGGATGTTGAGCACTTCCTGAAGAATGGGGGTTATCTATTATAAGGAAGCATGAATGCCAAGGTCGAGTTGGAGTGGATTGGCACAGCTAGATCAAGGTTGATGCACTGGGGCTATGCAAGGCATAGGCAAACTATGGTGGAACTCTGCCCACATAGCCTTTCTGGAGGGCAGGGTCCTTGAGCAGATTACATGGGACAAGTTTAGGGATGTCTTCTACTCCTTGTACCTCTCCACGACTTTCAGGGAAAAGAAGAAGATGGAGTTCCTGTCTTTAAGGTAGCAGGAGGGCATGTCCGTGGCTGAGTACCGTCCCAAGTTCCTTATGCTAGAGAGGATTGCCCCAGGTAGCTTCTCATCAAAGAGGAGAGGGCTGCCAAGTTTGTATCTGGATTGCGCATTAGTTTGCAAGCGTTTGTGGCAACATTCTCCTGTGCGACTTTTGCGGAGGCCATCATGAGGGCACTACAATGCGAGCATGCTTATGACTCACACCATCATGTCAAGGGAGCCACACCGTCTGGAAATAAGGGTCAGAAGAACAAGGCACAGGATCAATGGAGCCTACAACCGCATAGATAGAGGAGGATGTCTGATATCCTATCAGCAGGCTCAAAGATTGATAGACAAGGGTTGTGAGGTCTTCCTAGCCACTGTTGTTGTGACACCCCGATTTCTGTTCACCTATGAACCGTATCAGAAATGACGTAATCGAGTTGAGTCATGCCTAAAGCAACTAGTCTATAAGACTCGATTAATAATATAGATCAAAGTAACCAGCTTGGCATCAAGAAAATGGAAGACATCGCCAAATAAGTGTAAAAAACAAATCAAATATAAATAAAAGTGCACGAGAAAATAATTGCACTGAGCTCAAGTGTGTGTAGCGTTTATCTATCCTCCCACCAAAGCAGACTCAGAATCACGAAATCTACATATATAATTAGAAAAATGTAAGTAACGATTGTTGGGTCACTGAATGAGCTATTTCTTGAGCTATCTAGATCCTAATAAATTTAAAATTCAGAAATTAAATTTGGAACCTACCCAAATGGCCCCAAAATTGGTCACGGTGGTGCTACTAAGACATAGGGTAAGGTGTGGGCAAAGTTTCACCGAAATCAAACATCCCTAACCTATTTTAAGGTAATTTACAACCGAAGTAGAAAGCTAGGATTTTCACCCATCATCTTTACACTATCCTATTAACAACTCTAAAACATATCTAGATGATATTTACCCACTCCAAAATTTAAATCATTCAAGTAGACCCTTAGTATAGTATCATATAATTTTATAATATTTTATTAGTTTAAAATTCATAGCTTAAAATATTACACAATCACAGACATGCTCATAGTTATAAACACACAAGAAATACAAGACTTACTCATGGGTGTTGTTCATGATTATTTAGTGGTTATAAGATTAAAATTTTACCAAGAACTCCTAAAATTACCATGAAAAATATAGCATGTTGTGCATTAACAGATCCTACAAGGTCAGAGAGTAAAAATTGGAGAAAGGAGAGCTTATATCACTATAACTGTCCAAGTTGCCACCTTTCCTCAAATTTTACCTCATACATGCAAATTCTAGGCATGGTT
>JAURVB010006183.1:0-11674 GCA_033002965.1 Piper betle | reverse complement strand
GGCGCACACACCCTTCGTTTTCAGATTTTATTGCTCACCTTCCCCCCATTTCTCCAATTTTTCAACCCCCCTCCCCCCCATTTCTCCCTTCGGTACCCCCACCCCCCGCCCTCTCGCGCGCCGCGGTCACCCTGCCCTGGCCCCGCTCGCAACCGCCGCCCCACCCCCCGGCCCCGCTCGCAACAGCTGCCCCACCCCCCACCCCACCCTCTGTAAAACCCACAATTCGAGTCAGGGTTTTATATTCAGAACCGGTCGGTTCGACCGTTATTTTTGAGTTGAGTCAGTTTCAGAACACGTGTACTGAGCCGACGCCAGTCGTGTGTATGAGCTATGAGGGTCATGCGTACCCAAGTATATGATGATAACGTCATGAACACAACAGAACAGAATGAGTTATCAGAATATATGAGAGTATGCCAGTTACTTTTGTTTATTTTTATATATAGTGGATCGTAGAATTAGTTTTAGGCCGTTTACCGCGTTAGGACGCGTTACGGGCAGTTTGGGTGGGTTGATAGTTCTAGAGCATATCATTATGATGTTTTGGTGTTTGTTTGATTTTATGGGATTTTTCCCGATTTTATGAATTTTAGGATTTACGGCGACTTAATTATTATTCTTGACTCGAGCCGGAGACGAGTCAAGTAATATTTACAAGTTTGCCACCAGCCATTTTCTTCCCTCCCAACGTCTTCCTCGCCCAAACCCTTGCCCCGACGCCGCCCCCGTACAGCGTCGCCGCCGCCGCCGTGGACACCGGCCTGCCGCTGATCATCGCCGGCTAGCCCCGCCACGGCATCGCCATGCTGCCCCGACCAGGCCCGACCGCCATCTGGCCACCGATGCGACGCCGTGCCTTGCGCCTGCATTGCATCACCGATTCCCGCCGGCAACCGTCGCCGCTCGATCGGGTGGTGGCCTCGACATCCTCGACCACCTAGCGACCCTTCCTGACCAGAGCGGAGGCCGTCACCGCCCAAGCTGGCCGGATCGAGTCACCCATCGCCGCCGGCTCTGTTTTAGCCATTTTTCGGCGAGCCGCCGCCTCCGTCGACCACGTCGACGTCGTAGATGAGTCGGGCTTGCCGAGCCGGTTCCAAGGGTACCCAATACCCTTACTTTTCAGCCAGTAGACGCCGCCGGCGGTTGTTGCCGGAAAACCGACCAGAACCTGCCGAAAACCACCGAAACTTGCCAGAAAACCGGATTCACTGGAATTTGCAGATCTTCCGCGGAGTTCATCCAGTCGAACCTGATCGACTTCGGACGCCGCCGAGCGTCGAATTTGAGCTCCGAGATGCGCGACGAAACCCTAACCGTCGCAGATCGCTGACGACGTGAGGTATAATTACCTCCGATTTAATTATTTAAAATTGATGATGATTGTTAGCATAGCATGCTAGAATTGAATAATTGTCATGATAAATGTATGAGTATGAGTGCAGTGATGATTGCATGATGCAATTAATTGGGAATGAATAGTGAGTGATCTAATGAGGTAGATCGAGTTTGAGCATGCTAATCGAGTATGACGTAACTTAGAAAACAGTATAAAATTGGTATGAATAGGATTGAGTTAGAATTATTTTCACATTATGATTATTTGACTGTTGATGGATGTTATTCGTATTGTGTGTGATGTTCATTGAGTTTGATGCATCATTTAGTTAGCGGGCGTTAGTATTTAGTTTTGATGTGTAGGTACGGAGTAGGAGCTCGCCGCCTAGGCGCGATGACACGCTTGGAGCTTCTACCAGGTCCGTTTAGGACTCGTCTCTGTTTTACGCTCTCTTCTATTGTATGTTTATTTTATTATTTGCAGGACGGGTTAAGTGGCGTTTTATTGGATCCCACTTAACTCGGGCCATTTAACCGAACAGTTTTCCGGATTAATAACCCCTCGAGGATGAGATCCCTCGAGGATGATTTCGAAAACAAGATCCACCACAAGTTGCCTTCGGGCCTATTATATAAATCCCTACCCAGCCCTATATATATAGTAGTTTATCGCGTTTTCAGTGAGACGAGAGATGGAGAAACCGACTGCACGTACCATGAGCGGATGCCGTGACAGTCAAAGCGGGCTCTGGATTAGTGCCAGCGGACTGTTCCATTCCCGAGGGATCCTGACAACTCCGCGTTTGAGTTCCTCACACCCGGAGAACGTGGAGGTTTACGGGTACTGTTTAGTACAACGCATGTCCGGACTTGTGGTTCAAAGGGTACTAAAGGCGACTGCCTGAGAGTACTCGGCCTTCGTGCTCAAGGCCAGGAGAAATATGGAGGTAAGGAGAGGGCTTAGGATTTGAGACCAGAAAATGAAGTAAGAAAATGCCGAGAGCGGCATCAGCAGCAGCAGATCAGTAAGTTCGGGATGCTACCGGGTCTGCAGCCCAGTGGCTCCTCAGTAGTGCCCTTCAGAGTGTTCACGTGGAGTATATGATGTTTTCTTTCATATGAGAGTTTGCTCTCATAGCCAGCTTGTTATAGTTATTTTATTTTCTGGACCAGTAACACTTGTTACTGACGTGTTTTTATACTATATGTAGGTAATAATCACGAGTTGGAGGAGCCAGCTTGGACGGAGGAGCACTGTTGTCGCTTGCACACATGTCAGTCGATTGAGTGGTTAATATTTTGTTTATGATGCTATTATATTGTGAATGATGTGAAATGCTAAGACATGATATGATATGATTAAATGTAATGAGATGATGATATGACATGATTGAATGCTAAGACACGATGACAGAATGTGAAACATGAATAGATTGCGCAACAGGAGCGTGGTGGGTTGAGACCCAAGCTTTAGAGCGAGTAAACAGTATATCAGATTGTGTGAATGAAGTTGCGTGATATATAGATACATGTTTGCATATATGTTTATATATAGTATTTTGACAGGGTGACCCTAATTGCACTTTTAGGGGAAATTCTGTCCGTTTTATTTCAGAATTTTCATCGATTTTGATCGTAATTGTGATGGTGTGTAATTTAGTTTGCATGTCATCCATGTAGTATCATGTTAGGATTCTGTGCATTCATCCATGCATGACGAGTAATATCTTCATCTTAAGACGCCGAGATTAGATCCGCATGAGTTAGGTTCGGGTTAGCCGACCTAACCAGGGCCTGTAACATGCCGGTTCGGTTCACGAGCGTGAACCGGATTTGGGGTGTTACAGAATTGGTATCAGAGCCACTCTCGGTCGATTAAGATGTAAGATACTTTTATAGGTGATGTGTGTGCAAAGACTGCTCCAAGTCCAGCTGGCAGGTATGTTTCTGTTTATTTTCTTTACATGCAGATTTTTCTTCATAAGTTGTTTGGATAACAGTGTATTCAGGGCTTGATCAGAAATATGTGGAATTGACCTTAGTTGAGCTGACAGGTCATTTTTATGGATTTTTATCATGATATCAGACTGTTTGGTTAGTTAGATGTGAGCAGGGTATGTCGTAGTGCTAGCAGAGGTAGAATGGGTATAAGATCCCATCTTATACCAGATCTAGATGTCAGTAGATGTTAGCAGGAATCTGACAGGCTTGTCATGATGGGCTTAGAGACCCACTGATTCTGTCCATTGCAAAAGAGATTTAGATGAGTTAGGGTGAACGCATTTTCAGTCAGCTGAGGCTGAATTGGATATTGACGAGATGTTCGTGTCTTGCATGTCACCACATTAGTCCTGTTTCCATGGGACATGGTGTACATGATGGGAATGAGTTAAAAAGAAAAGGGGTAACAATAAGGAGCTTGAAGTATAGAGATACTAGCAAGTTAGTTGGCACATGAGATGGACCACTTCCAGAAGATAGTGATGAATGAGGATGAGTAGCGAGGTGGATCGATAGTCCAATGGGCACTTCACCGCATCCTCCTCTTCCACTAGTTTATGACCTACGGGCAGCAATTTTGGCTTCTCTTTGCCAGACAGAGGTCTCGATATGATGAGGAAAAGATCAGGACCACCATTGCCTACGAGATCAGATATTTGACGGGATTCCACCAGAGATAAGGTACCAGATCAGTGGTTACCGTTTGAGGGCCAGTCAGCATTGATGAAAGCAGCCATTTCAGATTTCAGGAGATTAGAGTGGGTTCAGCATAGGTTTACCATCATATGTGTCAGCACCATGATCCAAACCCCTCCGGATCAGACACGCATGACTGGACAACCTAAGCCGAGTTGTTAGCAGCCAAGATATGTCAGAGATAGTAGAGTGGATTTATGATGTATACGATCAAGATCAGATTTTTAGCATCTAGATAGAATTGTCGACACGACAGAGTTGCACAACCGCCGACCGAGTGCACAACCGCCGACCGAGTGCACAACCACCGACCGAGTTGCACACCGACTGAGTGCACAACTGCTGACCGAGTGCACAACCACCGACCGAGTTGCACAACCGCCGACCGAGTTGCACAACCGCCGACCGAGTCACACAACCACTGCCGAGGTGCACAACCGCCGTCCGAGATGCACTACCACCGACCGAAGACACACTACCGCCGTCCGTGTATTGCTCATCCGCCGACCGAGTAGATTAGTTAGAGCTTAGTAGGGCCAGAACTTGAGGAACAAGATATAGCTACAATGGAAATTAGCAGAACAGAGAAGAGTTAGGAAAACTGAGGTTATTTGGATGAGATAGCATAGGATCTGACTTCACAGCTCTCTTGCAATCATTGTCTTGACCTGACACCCTTGGGTCAGATGTATATTGCAAGATAACCCCATCAGGCACTGTTAGTGACAGTCTCATAGGGATGCGCATGGACAGAATCAGGGAACATGACAGTATGACCTCCAGATGGGACGGTCACAATGATCAGATTGTGCAGATTGCATGATAGTACATCCATGGGCCACAACCAGCATACACAGATCAGACGGTTAGTAGATGGTCACACACACAATTTGACCTATTTAGCGATGGGCCGTCAGTGACAGGAGTTAGTACTTATACTAGAGGATTGGGCATAGATAGAAGGTTAGTGAGGAAGTGTCTTTTAGAAGGATAGTGATTCCCTTGTGTTTCGCCAGCACAATTAGGTTCCCTTGTGTTTCGCCGCGCGTTTCCCAGAGAGCCCATCCAGCCCCGAGGTGGCGACATTGTTGACCAGCGGGTAGCAGGCGGTAAGGTCGCCGATAGGGGGTGGTGCGCCAAAACAAATGAGGAAGAAACATAGGAAAGTATTTTGGTAATAAAAATTTTACTCGATCGGACTTGAGTTAATATTACAAAATAAATTTAAAAAATAAAATAATTTCATAATAAAAACTTAACTTTATCCTGACTTAAGTTAATATTACAAAAAAATTTTAAATAAAATAATTTCGTAATAAAAATTTTATTCGATCCCGACTCGAGTTAAAATAATTTATTACGGAATTATTTTATTTTTTTAAAATTTATTTGGTAATAAAAATTTATTCGGTAATAAATTTATTTTGTAATAAAAAATTGACTCGGTCCCGGCACATGATCGAGTCAGGTTTTTATAACAAAATTATTTTATATTTTTTAAATTTATTTCATATTATTGACTTAAGTCAGATCGAATTAAGTTTTTATTATGAAATTATTTTATTTTTTAAAATTTATTTTGTAATAAATTTATTTTGTAATAGAAACTTGATTAGAGTCGAGACCGAGTAAAGTTTTATTACGTAATTATTTGATTTTTTTAATTTATTTTGGAATCAAAACTTGACTCGGTCCCGCGCAGGAACGATTCAAGTTTGTATAACAAAATCATTTTATTTTAATTTTTTTTAAAAATCAATTATTTTATTTTTTTAAAATTTATTCCGTAATATTAACACGAGTCAGGATCAAGCAAAGTTTTTATTACAAAATTATTTTATTAAATATTTTTTTTGTAATATTAACTTAAGTCATGAACGAGTTAAGTTTTTATTATGAAATTATTTTATTTTTTTAAAATTTATTTTTAATTATTTTAAAAAAAATTTATTACTTGATACTGACTCGAGTTAATATTAAGAAATAAATGTAAAAAAATAAAATAATTGATTTTAAAAATAAAGAAAATTGAAAATAAAATAATTTTATAATACAAACTTGAATCGATACTGCGCGGGACCGAGTCAAGTTTTGATTACAAAATAAATTTTAAAAAATAAAATAATTCCATAATAAAAACTTGACTCGGTCTCAACTCAAATCAAGTTTTTATTTTAAAATAATTTTATTACAAAATAAATTTAAATAATTTTATTACAAAATAAATTTTAAAAAAATAAAATAATTTCATAATAAAAACTTAATTCGATCTGACTAAAGTCAATATTATGAAATAAATTTAAAAATATAAAATAATTTTGTAATAAAAACCTGACTCAATCATGTGTCGGACCGAGTCAATTTTTTATTACAAAATAAATTTATTACCGTAATAAATTATTTTAACTCGAGTCGGGATCAAATAAAGTTTTTCTTACGAAATTATTTTATTTAATTTTTTTTTGTAATATTAACTTAAGTGGAGATCGAGTTAAATTTTTATTATGAAATTATTTTATTTTTTGAAATTTATTTTGCTCCTCCTGCCGGCCGGCCGTTGGCCAACAATGTGCCCACCTCAGGGCTGGATGGGCTTGCTGGGAAACGCGCGGTGCCGGTCTAGCGCGGGCGGCTGTGAGCAGGAGGAGCAACATGGAGAGGGAGACCACCGCGGCTACTGGCGGGGGCGGTGGGGGACAGCTGTGGGCGAGGCCGGAGGGGGGGGGTGGGGTGCGGTCGAGGGGGTGGCGGAAACCGGCGTGAGGGGCGGGGCTCGTGTGGGTAGGGGCCACCGCAGCTGCTGGTGGGAGCGGTGGGGGACGGTGGCTGCGGGTGGGGCCAGGGCCGACCGGGGGCCGGGCGGCGTGAACAGCGGGAGGGGGGGGGCGGGAGGGTAAAAAACGAGTCCAGGCTGTTGGATTTTCATCCAACAACCCAGACTTGTTGCGCTGCTGATGCGCTGCATTTTTATGTAGTGCACAACAACATTTTACTATATATATATATACATACATACATACATACATACATTCATTCATTCATATGTATACATGGTTGCATAAATCGGAATTGGAATTGGAATTGGTTTTCGAGGGAGTCAGAATCGGAATCGGAATCTGTCAAAATCGGACAAGAATCGGTTCAGTTGAATCGGCCCGAATCGGTTCAAATCGGTCATATACAAAAATTTGACTACTCATAACATAAGTACCTGAAATACATAATTATATAATTTTTCAATATAAATACACAAATTTATAATTTAATACAAGTATAAAAGAGCATCACAATTTATCAAATGAATTGCCACCTAAGCGTTCACCTTGCATGGTATGTTATACTAAGGGAAGGGTTTGTAATTGAAATCCCAATCTCGTTTGGAAGAACAAGCAAATTTGCACGCACCAACAATTTGCACAGCACCAACAATTTACACAACATATAATTTGCACAGCACAACAATTTACACAGCACACAACCATCTTCCTTGTGACAATTTGCACAGCTCAAGCAATTTGGACGCATGAACAAAATGAAAAAACATATTCGCACACAACACATAGCATTTGAAAAAAATTTGCACAGCACAACACAATTTTTGCACAAAAAATTTAATCATACAATTTGCACATCACATGGTAATTTGCACGCACAACACACAATTTTGCAGCACACAACAATGAAAAAAATTTCATCATGAATCCCAAATCAGCAATGAAAAAATTTGTGAAGCATAGCCTACAATTTGCACAACACATACCATACAATTTGCACAGCACAACATAGATAATAATTTGCACATCGCAACATTCAATTTTAACAAAAAATCCAACTTTACAAAAATCACCGTTCGGACGGCCACCCGTCAGAGGCAAGGTTCGTGTCCACAGCAGCGGCCACCCGTCGAGGCGAGGTTGCGAGGGCGGAGGCGCAGATCGGAGAGCTCCGGTCGGAGGTGAGGAAGCGCGGCGATAGGGCAGAAGCGCGGCGACGGAGTGGGGGAGACAGGGTAATTTTAGGTTTTTAAAATTAAAATTTCAATTTTACCCATGCTTAAATAATTTAATAAATATTATACGTAGGAGTATTTTAGTCATTTACCCAAAAAAACCGATTCTTCCCGATTTACCCTCGATTCCGGAATTAGATTTAAATCGGTCGAAATCAAGGTAAATCGGCCGATTTAGACGCCGATTCGGGGCCTACCGATTCAGCCCCAAAATCGGATCGGCACGCTGCTGATCCGATTTAAATCGAATCAGCCAATTCGTGCATCCATGTATATATATATATATATATATAGGGGACACCGAGCTAGCTTAGAAACATTTTCAGGACCGCAATCCATCTTATCCTTTATATCTAATAGAATGTCTCAAATTTGTGCTCTGTAATTTAAATGATAATTTATGAAACCCAATATACCCCCACAAAACAACTCCGTCGTCCTACTTCTACGAAATCCTTCTCCGTGGAATTCCATTATCTCCTTTATCAATGACCATCTTGTGGAGGCAGGCTACCTAATAATTGTTTCCAAACATTAGTTTAGATGTATATTTAAATATTTTAATATATTTTGATATTATGAGTATTTTTTATCTATTATTTATGTGTTTATTTATTTAGTATTTATTCATTATTATTTATTTCTTATTATTTATATATTTACTGCATATGATGCATGTTTGTATAATTATTTATTATTATTGATGATATATTTACTTATTTATATTATTTTATTCATGATTATTATATTGTATTTGCAAAACTCCAATTTCGGGTTAGGGTTTTACCCGCTTGTAATTTTGCCGTGTTTGCCCAATTATGAGTTGGTTCGAGTGAGCTCGAGTAAGACCACTTTTAAGACCGTAAGTATGGCCTAGATGGCCGTATATACTGTTATGGAAGTTAAATATGTCTGACATGGAGATGATAACTTCAGTCATACTACACTAGAGCATGAGTTATCAGTTTATACATGAGGTATGCATATATTTTTTTGTATGTGTTAGTCATGTTTTAGGATTAGATCTAGGCCGTTATAACACTTAGCATCTGATTGGAATTTTAAGGGTATCTCATTTACATACATCTTAAAGATTTCGGACTACTGGATTGCCCCTGTGAGCCCAACTTGATTTGAGTCGCAGATTTTTGCCTAATTGAGTTCAAGGTTTTGAGGCTTATTTAGCCATCTTGCCTTGATTTTTTCCAATAGGCTCACTTTTAGGTCTTGTGAGTTGTCGGGCATTCAGATTGTGTAACGTGGCAAGATCTGGATAGTCCACGTCAGCCCTAGTTTTCTCCCAGCTATTTTTAGAGATATTTTTGCCCACATTTTGGAGTTTTTCCACCCCTAATCTGTCGCCACTTCACCTTGTGCCCGACTACCGATCCATACCTGCCACCACAACCGGCGCCGCCGGTAACAGCTTTGTTCGCCAATTTTCCACCACTACCGCCACCGTTCGAGTCATTTTTCGATGTCGGCAAGCCACCTCTGGCCAATTAGAATACACAAACGGCTTCCCCTTACGGCGGCCAGGCTCCATCGATCACCACTGCCATCACCTCCGCCTCGATGTCCTCTGTCGATTGTGACCGGCCACAACCCCTGCTATGCCACCATTTGGCGATTTCCAACTACGGGCACCGCCGGCCCATTTGCCCACATTTGCGTCTACATGCCCGGTTCATGTTCACCTGCCCGCCAACCTCTCTATGTCCACCAAGCCAAAGCCACATTTCCAATTAACCCGCATCGAGTTAACTCAGTCCGGTTTAGCCCTAGTGCTTCAATTTATCATTTTCACCTATTTTCGACCATTTTTTAATTGATTTCGTTAATTTGAGAACCCATATGTTAGTTTAGATGCAAATTCACACTATTTAAGATATTTTGACATTTTGAGTATTTTTCATTATTTAGTTATTACTTATTTGTTTATTTATCTATTTATTTATTTATTATTATTATTTTATTCTATTGATATGTTTGTCGTGTATGTTAAATGTTTATGCGATTATTTATTAATATTAATGATATATTTACTTATTAATATTGATCTTATTCATGTTTACTAAATTATATATAGATTATTTATGTATATATATATTATATAATTATCTATCTATTTGTTTGTTCGCATGGATGTTATTATTTATTAGTAATAATTGTGTATTCCCGTATTAGATAGCTATATTATTATTATTATTATTATTCATGATTAATCAATATTAACTATTTGTTTATTTATTTATGCATCGAATTATAATGTATTTATTTATTTATTTAATTATTTATATGTTTACTAATTTGAGTATATGTGATATTTACTCGTGTTTAGCCGTGTATTTTTATAGTATAGTTATATTATTATATTATGATTAGAGTATTATTTATTTTTGCGTATTTATTATCTATCTATCTATCTATGAGTTTATTTATTTATTTATTTATTAGTCATTTTCTTTATTATGTTTAGTTGTAGGTTTATTTAACACTGTTTTCTTTAGTATGATGTATTGATGATGTGAGTACATTCCACGAGCATGCATTATATAGAGATGTCAGTATTTTACTTAGTAGTAGGTTTCAATGTAGGTTTTGGAGTTTGAGCTCGCACTAGATGTGCAGAGGCACTTGAGCTTGGACCACATGTCTGTTTAAGGTTCGTCCCGTATTTATCGTTTCTTCTGTTGTGATTTGATTTATTGTTTGTAGGACGGGTTAAGTGGTGTTTATCAAATCCCACTTAATTCAGGTCATTTAGTCAAAAAAGTTTTTCAGATTAATAACCCTCGAGGATGAGATCCATCGAGTTTGACTTGAAAATAAGATCCACCGCAAGTTGCCTTCAGTCCTATTATATAAATCCCTTCCCAGGCTTATGTATAATTTTATTGAGTTTTCAGTAAGATGAAAGATGGTGAAACCAACTCACACATGCCATGAGCGGCTGCATGTGCCAGTCACAGCGGGCTCTGGATTAGTGACAGGGTTGTTCCATTCTTGAGGGATTTTGACAACTTTAGGTTTTGAGTTTCCTCACACCTAGAGAAACATGGAGGTTTACGGGTACTGTTTAGTATAGCGCATGTCCAAATATGTAGTTTAAAGGGTACTGAAGGCATAAGAGTACTTAGCCTTTGTGCTCAGGGTAAGGAGAAATATGGAGGAAAAGAGAGGGCTTAGGATATACTGGTAGTCCCCAGGGATCAGATAAAAATGAGAAAATGCTGAGATAGGTATAATGCCAATCAGTTCAGGATGTTATCTGATCTGCAGCTAGATGTCTCCTCAACAGATGACTTTATAGAGAGTTCAGTGGAAGTATATAATGATTTTCTTCTAAATGAGATTCATTTCTTATTTGCAATTTTGATATTTAGTTATTTTCAGGACTAGTGACATCTGTTACTGACGTTTTTCATATTATATATATAGGTCTTATGTTTCTAAGTCAGCTTTGATGGAAAGATAAATAAATGCTACACACACACTTGAGCTCAACATAGTTATCTTCTTTCATACTTTTATCTATATTTGATTTTGTTTTCATGCATACTTAGTAATGTCTTCCATTGTAGAGACATCAAGGGAGTTCTTTCGATATATATTATTGATCGAGTC
>JAURVB010006181.1:0-17631 GCA_033002965.1 Piper betle | reverse complement strand
ACTAGGGTCAAAGAAGTTACACAATCCGACACGTGGCTGCACCCTTAAACATTTTAAAAGATTAAATACCTTCCCTATGCCGAAAGGGGTGACAGGGTGCAGTGGCATGAGACGACTCATTATGCAATTGTGATATCGAGAGGGTGAGTCAATGTTAAATATCGACAACTACAAGTCGTGGGTCATGAAGCGTGTGCGCGGATACATGGGATTGTAGCTAGATGGGGCAGCCACCCCTCTTGACATAAGAAGAGCTTGTCATAGGCTCATAATCCCAAAAAGACTCAACTTCAGATGTTGTGGAATACATTAACTTATTTCTTGTAATTATATGACTTAGTATTTTTATCACTAACACGGAATTGCCTCTACTGGTAGTAAGCATGGACGAATAGGTCGAGTCGGGGCAGTTGGAGGTCTGTATTGGACTTTTGATTTTTCTTATTTGTTATTATACTTCTAGATTTTTTGAATGGAAGTGGGATTTTGGTTCGGTTCATGGGACATAGATTATTCTGAGCATTTGTTATATTATGTCATGGGTTTATTTAAAATATTGAAAATTAATAAAAAATTAATTTATGAGACACTAGTTTAATATAGTAACACTTGGCTTGAGGCTTGGAACGAGCGGGTCATTATATCAATCCTTTGTGGAGGGTAAAGACAAACATCAGGCTTGGTTTTCATATAATACATGCAGAGTTCGTAGAACAAAGGTGGACATTAAATTTAAAGGAATCCTACATGAACACCCCTAGTCATACCTAGGACTATGAGCGGTGACTTTAAAAATGCAATAATCACTCACAACAATAGAAGTAGCATACCCATGTTTCAGTTTTGAAGTTGCATGTTATTGCATACATCTTCTTCTTACTACTTACTTAAAGTGATTGGCTTAGGTCTTCTTATTAGTTACATGAAGATGATGCGAGTATTTGAACGTGGGTCACGGTTATCTGTTTCACATACCCGACGTGAGTAATAATTAAAGCGATAGAAAAATTATACAACATCATCAAGTAATAATTAAGGCATTAGAGAAATTACATAGCATCATCAAACTTTAATACCCGAACTTCACATGGGTATTAGGCTTCTCCACCCATGTTACTCTAACACACAAACAGCTACACCTAAATTTGTTTCCTTTACTAGACTTTGCTCCCTGTAATGTTCCATCACTCGAGGGCTTATATACCTTCCAAACGATGGTTAGCCTTGCCCCAATGTATTATAGCTCCACCATAATAATATAATAATACAAAGATAAAACATGCTAGTACAACCATCATGACATACATCCAAACCATACAAGGTTCACGTGGTTAGGGCAGATGCCCGTTATATAGTCATTCACAAAATACAAAGTCTAATACACACAATATAACACAAGGCCTCCACCACCACCTCCACAAAGCTGCCCAATCCATGCACACAAGTTGGCCAACTTTAGGGAACCTCAACTACTTATAATAAAAAACCACATCAGTAACTAATAAATTTGATTATCGGTCTGAATAACTTACATATAAATTTGATTACCAGTAAACCAGCAAGATGGCAAATTGGTATTCCATTACCCACAGAGAACTTAGGATATTTCAGAATTGCCTTATACTGGGCAGTAAGCAAATAAATTTAAACTAGTGTCGAAATGCATAAACAGCTAATATTCAGTTTTATACATACAACACTTACGCCCTCAAATCCTCTATATTACACCCACCACAGTACTTGAATGGAATAAGGAACGGTTAAGTTAGTACCACAAATTCTGAAATGTTCTTCGTTAGGTAGTACCCTCATACTCCGGACTAACTTAGGGTTTAAAGGAATACTAGTGTGGTCCGTACATCCCATACCCACTCTCACTCGTAAAAGCTATATACCCTCATATTTTCACATATAGGCTTGGGGGAGGATTTAATACATAGATTCATAATTTTATCTTTCAAAAACCATTTAGGGGTCTCAACCTTTATGTTTTATTAAACATGTGTATAAAATATGGCTAAGGAGTATGACATCGAAGGGATCTAATAAAACACCATTGATGCTATCCTATGTCTAAAACGCATCGACACATATATGAAGTAAAGGGAGAGTCCTACGGACCTAAATTACTAGAGCTCCATATACTAGTTGGTAAGCTCACCCGCGATACCTAGCACGTAGATGGAACCGAATAAAAATCGACCACATCAGCAAGCAAAACAAGGCGAAGCCTCCACACAAAACTCAACACTTAAACATCACTTAATTATTTTAATTAGATCATAAGTGAAGTGTCAAACCATATTAAGTAACTTAATTAAATTTTTGGTTTCATGTTCACTTAGTGGGTTTTTAATCCATTTTAGGTTTTATTCGAATTGGCTTATTGAAAGATTTTTGGGATAGCCCTAACAGTGTGCAAATGGGCAGAAATATACATGGGTGGGCCTTGACAGTTTAAGGTTCATAGGTAAATTCCACCATGGTGGGCCCACATGCCAATCAAGGGGAACAAGACCCATTAATCTCAGCCCTAAGGTGCTGGGACAGCATTCATGGGCTGCACACCAATTTTGTAACAGTTCTTTTATAGGCTAGAGGACTCCAAACGGCATTGGTTCAGTTGGCCTAGTTAGCTAACACATTTAGATTGAGCCTAATAAGAGTTTGGCCTACTTTACTTTCTAAATGGGTCTATGTGGATTTTACAAATTGAGTCACTTGATGGGCAGTCCTAATAATTTTGAAATTCACAAAGAAAATTGGTAACATACCCAAATCACCCCAAAATATGTCATGGTGCTACTAAAGCACAGGGTCAGGTGTGGACCAAGTTTCACTCAAATCCAAAACCATTAACCTAATTCTAGGATTTTTACCCTACCTACTTACATTGTCTGAGTAAACACCTCAAAAACATACATAAAAGATTTTTACCCATTCTTAAAATTTATATTTCAAGTAGACACGTATTTGAAGTAGACACTTATTACAAGGTCAGAGAGTAAAAATTAGAGAAATGGGCATTATATCACTACAACAGTGAAAGTTGCCACCTTTTCTCAATTTTTACCCTCGTGCATGCAAATTATAAGCTGTACACAAAAGTTATAGATCTACATGCTATGAGTGTAACAAAACAAGAATCGTGCGAATGTAATATCAGAGTGCCAAGATATAATTTTTATACCAAAAGAATACATATAAGTGACCAATGTGCATTATAAAAATCATATCTATTTATTTACATGGTTAAATAAGATACATGAGAATTCAAACTGCTCCAACAGGCAGATATACATTCCAAAAATGTCATAAAAATTAAATAATATAAAAATGCAAGTAATAAATATGAATCAATGAGCAACAGAGGCAACACAAACTTGAAACTAAGGGGGAAGAACAAGTGGAAATCATTTTAGGCATCCAACCTCAAAACCTACCACCCTAAGAGGCAAAAAACATGGAGGAAGGTGATTGGACCTCCAAGGAGGAAGGAGAAGGCCAATGAGACTAAAGAAGGTCGTTGAAGGTGTGGAGGGAGAAGAAATGGTGAAAAGGTGAGGGAAGGGATGTGTTTTATAAAAAAAGGGTGGTTGGCTTGGTGATGTCATATGTATGGGCGTCATACCTAAAGAGGTATGGGTTATATAAATAGGTATGGGTTGGGTTAGCCAAAATTGAAAACTAAGTGTTTTTACCCTAAAGCGATCGAGCCCACTTCGAGAATTGTACTTCAAGTCCCAAAGAGGGGTTAAAACGGTCCGAAAGGGTTGTCAAAGACATGGCAAACACATAAAAGACACACAATGGACACGGTAATAGCATGAACTATATACAACTCAACTAAAACAAACATAATAAAACCAGGCATGGAGCATTTAACAAGGTGTACCGAACACCGGAGGAGGATAAGGCAAGGCACACTAACACCTTTCCGTACATGGACTACGGCAAGAAGGGCCCCCTATTAACACTATTTGGGTACAACACACTTACAACCAAACTGAGAGTAAACCCTTGCATGGATGGCCCAGGTTTTTATGGGTTAGGGAATGTAATTTTCATTTCAAAATATTTATTTGGAAAATTAGGCTCTTTATAAAATAAAAATATTATTGTTTAAATCATTTCTAACTTCTTGGAAGCAAAATCAATTCTTCCAATCAGAGAAAACATCAATCATTAAAACATCTCAAAAACTTTAATGGTTAATCAATACCCCCTTTTTGGTAGCAGAGCAATGTTCTTACAAGTTGGATTAGAAAATCAATTTCTAATTCTTTAGTAATTTTTTATTTTAACAATCTTGTCAGAAAATAATGAAATTGTTGATGATTGATGCTTTCTCTGATTGGAAGAATATTTTTTGTATTCAAAAATTTAAAATAATTTAAATAATTATATTTTTATTTTATAAAGAGGTAATGTATCCATCTTACAAAAGATAAATATTATAAAAATGAAGAATTTTGAAAATTTTTAAAAATCTAAATATAATCTGTTTTTCCAATATCCTTCACCTATAGCTAAGCAAATGCAAATATTGATTAAAATCACATCAAGACCATGGTTGCAAAAATAGGAATTAGAATCGGAATTGGTTTTCGAGGGAGTCACTGAATCAGATCGAATCGGTCTAAATTGGTACAGTTGAATCAGTCTTAATTGGTCCAAATTGGTCATATAAAAAAATTTGACAACTCATAACATAAATACATGAAATAAAGAATTACATAATTTCTCAACACAAATACCCAAGTTTATAATTTAATACAAGTATAAAAGATCATCACTATTTATCATCACAAAACTACAATTTCATAAGTGTAACATTTGATATATCATTATTTGTGCTCTATTAAATGATAATAACAAGTCATTAATACAAGTCCACAATTGATAACGGCAGGATAGCGGGAGATCATAAATTAAATTAAACAACCATCAAGTAGGCCTGTGACAATGTCAAATCATATATTAGAACAAACAACAAATCTGCACAATATAGAATTTGTACCAGAAACAGTAGCTAAATTCAAAATCATATATCAGAACAAACAAGTCTGCACAATATAGAATTTATAACCGAAACAGCAGCTCAATTCAAATCTAATGTGCCGGACACAGCCCTTGCGTTCAAATTAAAGTAAGAACAAACAGTAGCTCAAAATTATAAACTAGATCAAATACCAAATGTATAAAATGTTGAATTTGTTCTAGACGCAGCCCCTGCCTGTGTTCAAATCAAAGTAAGCAAAAATCAACCATCAACAACGCCACAAACAAGTTGCACAATATAGAATTTATAACAGAAACGACAGTTCATTTCAGCGCATGGTGGTCGAATCTGGGCTGAGGCCGACCAGGGCTGCCAAGAAGGGAAAATACAACATTTCAAATAATTATACAGACGTGGGTAGTTCGTAACTGAACCTGCAACTATGACTAACGATCCTAATTTGAACGAGAAAATAAAATTATACATAAGTATAATTTTATTCGAGTAGAAATGCATGCAACTAAATGACTAATAGATATCATGATTAAAATTCAACAATATTAAATATTAAATTATTCATGTGACATAATATTTTAAGTCCTACTTGACATTTTAAATTAATTATCTAAATCATAATTAACACTTAACAAATGATTAAATAATTATTAACTTAAAAATATATATTTAATTACTATTATTAGTATGTTTTCCTTCAGTTATAATTTTAAATCGCTATCATTATTAATGGTAATTTAATTAATTAAGTTGTTCAATTAAATTAATTTGTATTATCCTAATTAGAAGATATTACTACCACAATTATTTTAAATTATTCAACTCATTAAAGTTTCAAACTTTATTTATTTTCATTATGCAACTTAGGTTCAATGCTTGTGATTTTTACATGATTATGGTTTAATAACCCATTTTTTACCTTACTGACTTGTTTTTAAAATAATCACTTTATTTACCTAATATTAAATTTAATATGGTAAAGGTAAAATCTTTAATTTATTAATTACTTATAATCCTCCGATTTAATTTAATTGTTTGTAGTAGCCGATTAATTATTGACCATTTATCATTACCGTTTTTTTATTACTCGTGGCGTTTACATACAATAATTAATTAGTTTAGTAACTTTATCCATAACCCATTAAAATAATTATTTTTAAAGATTTATTACGAGTTAATGTTATTTTTAACTCGAGCTAGTGTCGAGTCAACCATTATTTACAAGTTTGCTACCCCTTCTTCTTCTTCCCCGATGCCAAACTCTGCTCTCAACATAAGCTGCCCGTTGTCACCGCTGCCACCGATCACCTTTGGCCGCCGTCAATTATTGCCGTCCATCCCCGCCGTGTCGTCACTGTGTCACCTAGGTCGACCCCGGCCCCTGTGATGCTGGCATCACCACGCCTAGCGACGTGTTTGCGTCGCCGATTCCATCACTGGTGAGCATTGCCGCCCTAATTGGGTGGTCGCCTCGACACCCTCGACCCTCTATCGACCTTCCCCGGCCAGATTGAAACCCATCGCCACCCAAAATGGCCGGATTTCTTCACCCACCGTCGTCGATCTGTTTTTCATTTCTACTATTTGCTACCCCAGGCCCGCCTCCACGGATACAAACATCAAAGGTGCCAACTTCAGCCACTGATTGATCTCTTGCACCTTACTACAACGTTAATGCACCGGTGCATCGGACCGTTATCCGACCAGGCAAGTCCCGCCATAATTGGAACTATCGCCGACCTGTTTACAAGCGTGGAGGTCGCCCACAGGGAACTGTTTGCCAATAGGACTAGGGTTTTTTTCTTTCGCTTGCAATCATCCGCT
The DNA here is from genome assembly GCA_033002965.1 of Piper betle. Lineage (NCBI taxonomy): Eukaryota > Viridiplantae > Streptophyta > Magnoliopsida > Piperales > Piperaceae > Piper > Piper betle. Next base: position 10,790 of record JAURVB010006181.1, on the reverse strand, counting down.
GCAATGGATCCGTAGCGAAGCTTGCCTATGATTTCCCATCTTGCCAAACACGAGAACTCGTCGGCCATGGATGATTCTTAATCATGTAAGAATTAGTTTGATTTCTTATTGATTAATAATTTAGTTCACATGACTATCAAACTTATTATCATTTCAAAATATTTATGCATGAAAATTAAGAAATAGGAAACAGGAAGAATACCCAAACAAGGAAGAATCTCGCAACAGTAAGGAAGAGGAGAAGAAAATGGGAATGAAGGCTAGGGTGAGGAGGACATCCCTTATAAAAAGGAAATGAAAATGACAGCTAGGGTATGTGAAAACACCCCAACACTCGCATTTCATTTAACCGGGTACCTTGGTAAATAATAAAATATATTAATTAACCGGGTAGAGAATATAATATAAATAATAATAAAAATTCACTAATGTTCGATCCTTCTCAGACCAAGTCAAGTATTTTATTTTATTACTTTTTCATAATTTTTACACTTGGCGGACGAACTGATATGGATGCCTAACTTGACAAGCAGCGAAGGAACAATCCCAAACATGATACTATCCCCCACAGCGTTGCCCATTATCCTAAACCAAACAATTACATACCATAGAACGTTGATGAAGTAACAGAAATAGCATGGCGATCACGACTTGATGAAGCAGTAGAATTAGTATGGCGATCATGAATTTATGAAGCAGCAGAATTAGCATGGTGATCATGGAATGCATGCTTACAGGAAAACAATACAGCAACTATAAAATGAGCAAAAGAAGGACAAGGAAAGCATACCGAACAAGATACGAAGACGAGATGTAAGAATGCCACCTAGAGAGGGGAGTAAGAGGAGAGAAAAGAGAAGAAAATGGGAAGTAGGCTAGGGTATGGGAAAACACCCCAACACCTGACTTAAATTGGGTAGTGAACAAAATATAACAATATAATAATAAAGAGATAAAGATGAGAAGAGTTCTAACAAACCTGTGGTCTAAGCTCCAAGCGTGATGTCTCATCAACAACAAACTCTAACTCTGAAACCTATATCGAAACCCACTACTAAGTAAAATACAAATATCTCTATATGGTGCATGTTTGTGGTATGTGCTTACATCATTAATATATCATAATAAAGAAAAGAGTGCTAGTAAAACCCATAACTAAATATCCAGCATGCAAATTGAGATATAATAAAGAAAATGACAAATAAATAAGTAAATAATAAATAAATATACTCATGAATAAATAGATAGAAAATAAATACCTAAAAATAAATAATACTTCATCACTAAATAATAATATCATTATACTATATGAATACACGGCTAAACACAAGTAAATATCACTTATACTCATGTGTGTAAAGACATAATTAAATAAATAATCATTTGACAAATAAATAAATAAATAAATAGTTATTATTAATTAATCATGTATAATAATAGCATCATGCTGTCCAATACGAAATACATAATTAAACAGAAATAAATAATAACATACATGCAACAAATAAATAGGTAAATAAATATATTTTGGTAAATATGAATAAGATTGGTATTAATAAGTAAATATATAAATAATTATAATAATATACAATCACATAAGCATTCATCATATACGACAAACATATAGATAAAAAAATAATGAATAAATAAATAAATAAGTGAATAACATCAAAATATACTAAATAATGTAAATATATTTCTAAACTAATTTAGGGGTGAACCAAACCAAGTCGGGTTGAGTTGACTTGGTACGTGTTAGCTAAAAATCTGGGTTGGGTTGGTTGGGTGGACACAGGCACGGACGCAGGCTAGTAGGTAGGTTGGCAGACAAGTGAACAGGACTCAGGCTAGCGGACACCAATGCGGGCAGGCAAGTGTGTTGACGTCGCCGACGGTGATCACATCCATGGCGGTGGTTGGGGGTGATCTCAAAACATCAGCCTCAACAAGATAAACCTATCTAGATGGTCCCGCTAGCACCAAAAAATGCCCCTAAAGGTGGCAGCAGTGGAAACCAGCAATAAAAACATTGTCACCTGCTGTTGCGATGGTGCAGGTACTAGAGCTGGGATTAGACCAATAGCCAGCCACAGGGCAGTTATGATTGGACTGGTTCGGTGGATGGAAGGGGACAGAGACTAGCCGGCGACAAGCTGAAGCGATGGTAGCACTAGGGTGCAATAGTGCAACATAATTGGGAAAACCACGTTTTTTGTTTTAATTTTTATTGAACGGTCTAGATAATGCCACATGGTGCAATCTAACCCATACGGCAAGGCCTAGTGGGGCCCACCTATGAGTATTTGCAATATATATATATATGATGGAAAGCTCAGATTGTGACCATCAAAATAAGCTCGAGCCCAAAAAGTAACTCTATATGCAAAAATCGAGATAAGGCTAAATAGGTCTCGAAGCCCTGAACTCAATCGGGGGACAATCTATAACTCAATCAAGCTAGGCCCACATGGGCAATCCACTTATCCAAATTTCCTAAGTCGCATGTAAATGAGATACCTTGAAAATCCCTAGGGGCAAACAAATATTAAACGGTGCAGTAGCCTAGATCTATGCCTAAAACCTTAACTAACACAAAAAAATATGTATAGCTCATGTATATACTGATAACTCATGCTCTGTTGTAACATAACTTAAGCTATCATTTTCATGTCGAGCATAGTCAACCTCCAGAACATGTTCATAAGACCATCTGGGCCCCATACTCGTAGTCTAAAAACTCGTCTAGCTCGAACACATTAGAACCGACTCAAGACTGGCCTGAACCGAGCAAAACTACAGGCGGGTAAAACCCTAACCCAAAGCTAGGGTTTTATAAACATACCTTGTTCGTTCAGGTTTAGATACTAGGTTCAGCATCTTCACCTATTCACATTCATTTTTTTCTTCTATGTCCGGGCTTCCTTCTTTATCACTTGTATCCGGCTTCTAATTTTTGTAAGGATGAGGCAATTCCTCTCCACTTCTCAACTCTAGTGCTTGTATTCCTTACCTTCCTCCATTCTTGGTACTTGTGTGTCACTTGGGAGCCTTCCAGGTGCTTGATTGTTCAAAGCACTTACCAATTGTCACAATTCGGTCTCCAAGTTGCTCATGGAAGCTTGCTTGGTTTGTGTCTACTACTTCTGAGTTTGCATAGACAAAGTTATCCTCGGTTCTCCTTGTGAAAATGGTTCTTGGATGGATGATTTTACTAGGCTAATAGGTAGCAAATCTTGTAATGTTAATGAAGTTAAATGTCATTGCAATTATTATTTCAGGAAACAAATTTAATTATAACAGGTTCTACACCATATTGCAACCTATCGCCCTAGCATCATGTTAAAAAAACTAGGTTGGTGCATTACGATCAACTCCCTTATATATATATATATATAAGATTCTAATGCATTCCTACAGTTAGAACTATAAACAACCTCACTCATTCACATCATCTGCCTATTCCTAGGTCTCGATCGAATCTCTTAATAATGCAAAAGTTAGCTACTCTCTCAAAATGTTAAGGAATGAAGTTGTTATACCCTGATTTCGGTTTACCTAAAAACTGAATCAATACTATTACGATCGAGTCAAGAAAACAACTAATCTATTAGACTCAAATGAGAAAACAAATTGAAACAACTCTTTTGGCATCTCAATAATGGAAAACACCATTAAGCACATAACTAACACTCAAGTAAATATACATGAATACCCATCACATCCAAACAAAAGACCGAAAGAAAACAACAACACTGAGCACATTTATAGCATCTATCCATCCTTCCCCTATAGTGAACACAAATGAACTCAAAACCTACATATATAATAAGAAAAATATCAGCAATGAGTGTCACTAGTATATAAAATAACTAGTTTTTAAAATAACTTGTACAAATAGGCAACTAGAATCTAATTTTCCACGAATAGGAAAAACTATATATAATCTCCATGGGAACACTCAAAAGCCATCTATTATGGAGCCATCAAGTTGCAGACTTGAAAACATCCCAAATTGAACTAGTGTTATGCCACTCTTGTCAAATGCCTCTCTTAGCAATAACTGGCCCCACTCTTGAGAAAAACACATAAGTTAAGCCCTCTCGAAACCTCCATATAATGCCAAGCCAAGAGCACAATAGCCGAGTACTCTTAGGCACTCGCCTTCAACACCCTTTGATACCACAAATGTAAACACATGTTGTACCCAACAGTAGTCATCTACTTGATGCCTCTCCAGGTGTATGGAAGCTCAAGACATAGAGTTGTCAGGATCCCTCAGGAATGGAAAACCCTCTCACTAATCCACGGCGTGAAGCACCTACGCATGCGCCCAATTACCGTATACGCACCTGCGCATGCACGCCCATTTTGGGATCAAGCTCAATGTAGTTCTATAGGCTCTTAGGTCATTCTGAGATTAAAAGTTTGTCTCCCAGTTCATTCTAAGATTAGGTGGTCTCCCAGGTCATTTTGAGTTTAGTCATTATTGGCTGTCAGGTCCATTCTGACATGTCCATTATTAGCTGTCAGGTCTGACATATCCAATATTGGCTGTCGGGTCCATTCTGACATGCCCATTATTGGCTATCAGGTCCATTCTGACATATCCATTATTAGCTGTCAGGTTCATTCTGACATGTCCATTAGCTGGCTGTCAAGTCCATTCTGACATATCCATTAGCTGGCTGTCAGGTCCTTCTAACATGTCCATTATTGGCTATCAAGTCCATTCTAATATATCCATTAGCTGGTTGTTAGGTCCATTCTGACATATCCATTATTGGCTGTCAGGTCCATTCTGACATGTCCATTATTGGCTGTCAGGTCCATTCTGACATATCCATTATTGGTTGTCAGGTCCATTTTGCCATATCCATTATTGGCTATCAGGTCCATTCTGACATGTCCATTATTGGCTGTCACGTCCATTCTGACATATCCATTAGCTGGCTATCAGGTCCATTCTGACATATCCATTATTGGCTGTCAGGTCCATTCTTGCCAATCGAAGGATGAAGCAAAGCAGCACACTCACAACAAAATAAACACCCGATCCCAAAGACTCGTAGCCGTTCATACCAAGCAGTCGACAAGAACCCCATGCATAAGACACTAGGGATCTGGCTACTTAGCAGGGCATCTCCAACAAACCTTGCATGCAAGGATCCTAATGTAAACAAATAAGATGAGGGACGAAATACTCACGTAGAAATGGGAAGGTCGCCTGCGACGGAGAGGAGGCAAGAAGAATTTGACAGCTAGGAGAAAGTTTTTTTCTCCCCCAACGTTCCCCTCCTCCTGCATATATATAAACTTCAACCATTCCCTCCATTAAATTCTCACACCCCATCATCCATAGGTATTTCCTAGGTTCAACGAGCCCCTTCATTAAATTCTCACACCCCATCATCCATTCATGAATAAGTATTTTCTAGGTGACCTTAAGTCGAACCATGACCTGTCGACTTGATAACCAACCATATTGGTTCATTGATATTTATTTCATAATATTTAGGTTCGAGTCTTGTAATAAAAATCATGGTTTTTACATAGATAGTATTAATCACAAAAGTTAAATATGTCCATGATAGACAGACAAGTAGTCCAATCACCAATTGCATCGAGACATCTACGGTGACCTCAGACTCCAAAGCCTACAATGGAACCCAGTGCTAACCTCAAGACTGACAAATATATATTTGATACATGGTCATGGTATGTGCTCACATCCACAATAACATATTCAAACAGTCAACAACACCAACGAATCAAACAATGAATACTCAGCACGCAAGTCAACACACACACACACACACACAAATAACGACTAAATAAACAAATAAAAACAAGCCAAATAAGTAAAAGAACAACAAATAAAATAATAGGTACTCAAGTAAATATCAAGAAAATAATAATAATATAACAACACTAAATATATATGTGACTACACCCGAGTAAATATTAATGCATACATAAGCATGGAAATAAATAAATACATAAATAAATAAATATATAGTGAATAGGCATACACAATAATCATGAATGATAACAATATAAATTTCAAATATATAAAGATACAACCAAACACGAATCAATAATAATATGTGTGGGAGAAAATATATAATAATTGATTGATTAATTAAATTAAAATAAGATAAACACAAGTAATAATAAGAATAATAAGTAAATACATCAATAATGAGTGATCTTATAATCACGCATCATACCCAACAAACACATAATAACAAAAAATAAATATATAATAAATAAATAAATAACAACACTCATAATATTAAAATGTGACAAATAATGTAAATATACATCTAAACTAATGTATAGAAATCTTGAATTACCGAAAATGGTTGAAAAATAAATAAAAACAGGCTGAAACTTGGCTTTCGAGCCAAATGGGCAAGTCAAACTGAGTCGAGCTGAGTCGACTCGCCCAATTCACTGGCTAGGCTGGGCTGGGTTGGAGTCGGTTAGCTGGGCCAGATAGTTGGTCAGGTCTGGACTACTGGCCGCAAACATGAACACGGACTTACAGAGACATGGGCATGGATAAATGGGCCCGATTGGGGCCGCTGGTGCACGCAACGACAAAGTTAGCTGGCAAGTAGTTCAAAAATGGCCTGAAAGGGATGAAATCACCGCCAGTTGTGTTGATGTCGCCGGCAACGATTGCGGCCTCGGTGAGGCTCAGGGGTGGATGGCCTCACCAAAGGAGACTCGCAGGCACGAAAATGCCCCGAAAGCTGTGGTGTTGGTGGAAAACCAATGAACAAAGCACCGTCGTCGACGGCGACTGCGGCGGTGCCAGTGATGGTGATGTGTATGGGTACATATCCTTCCACGCAGCGGTCATGGTGGGACAGTGATCGGAGGTGGGCAGAGGTGGTGCAGTGGTTGGAGGTGGGCGGAGACTTGACGGTAGTGGCCCAAAGTGGTAGCGGCACTAGGAGTAGAAACTTCAAAAATATGGGGTGAAAATCCAAGAAAACTGGGACAGTGATCGCAAGGGCATGTTGTGAACCAACCGGATCTTGCCATGTGTGGTGGGAAACTATGTTCGTACAGGGTATACAAGTTGATACCTACCCATGTCTCCTTGATACTCATAAAAATTGGCTCACATAGGCCGGCAAAAACATACTTACATACTTAACTTACACCCTCACATCCTATATATTACACCCATCATGGTACTTAGATGGCATTGGAACCGTTCATTATGTAAGTACCACAAATTCTAGAAATGAGTTATGTTACAAGTATACTCATTTATTTTACTAATTTATGGATTAAAGGAGTCTCTGTGCAATTCATACAACCCATACAAGAACCTCATGTTCATAAAAATGAAACCCTTATATAATTATAATAGGCCTAGGTAAGTTTTCTATAACGTGGTTTCTTCACCTTAGCTTTCGAAAACTGTCATAAAATAGGATATCATATAGGCTCCACTAGACATACTTACGTAGATAGCTTACGCCCTCACATCCTCTATATAATACCCACTATGGTTTTTAAATGGCATTTGAACCATTTATTATGTAAGTTCTACTAATTCCATTACCCTCATTTATTGCACTACTTTATAGTTTAAATGAATACTAGTGCAATTCATACTACCAATACAATACCCTCATAATTATAAAAATGAAACCCTCATATATTCATCATAGGCTTAGGTAAGGCTTATATGTGATACTTTCTTGAGCTTAGCCTTTGAAAACTGTCAAAGGATCTTAACCTTAAAGTTTGACTAATTTATGTAAAAATCCGTTAAATGGCCTTGCATCAAAAGGATCTCGTTAAACTCATCACTAAATGGAGTCAAGCTGAAAATGAAGTAGAAGAGTCCTATGGACTTCAATTATCCTAACTCTACGAGCTCACCCCTTGTAACCTAACAAGAAGAAGATGAAACTCGAATCACAGTCGGATTACATTGGCACACAAAATGAGGTAATGCCTCCATATATGAACAACTCAGAAAACTCAATTAACTTAGTGAAGTGTTAAACTATATTAAGTAATCTTAATTCGGTTTTAGGGTATCATGTACGAATAATAGAAAAGTCCAAACGTAGGGTTTTATCAAATAAACTCAATCGGATAATTTTTGGACAAGATAAACTATAATAGCATGCCCGTTCCGAACTATAGGCCAAGTGTTAGTATATAAAACAAAGTGTCTCGTAAATTAATTTTTAATAATTTACACAACATTGTAAATAAACCTATGATGAAAGATTCTTTTTAAATCGTACAAATTAAATTCATGCTCAAGGAATTAGTTAAAGTTCAAATTCAAAGAATTTATTAATCATAAAATAAATCATATTATGTTAAATATAACATGCAACAATAATATTTGATAAAGTAACTATGCAAAAGCTAGTTCCACCGCCTCCAAATGGTTTCCAATAGACACAATTATAACTCAATTTATATAAAGAAGAAATCTAATCTTATTCATCAATTCTATGGACCTGGGTTGGTAAGGGAACCACCAACCACACCCTTAACCATTTGTTTGAAGCTACACACCTGCCATCACAAAACCACGTTAGTTATAAATATATTAAGTCATATAATTACAAGAAATGTAAAGACTATGGGAAAATAATAATAATCATAATAATAACAATAATAATAATAATAATCATAATAATTCAAAGCAGACGCGGTCCGGAAAGGACTGAATGTGGTCCAGGAAGGATTGAACATATTATATTTTCTACCCGGTTAATTATTTACCGATTTTATTATTTACCCGGTTAAATAAAATATGGATATAGGGGTGTTTTCACATACCCTAGCCGCATTTTCATTTTTGTAAATTTTAAAGAGGACGTCATTTTTCACATACGGGTGTAGGGGCGACTTCCTCACCTTAGCCGCCTAGTTCTCCTCTTCCTTGCCGGTGTTTCTTCCTTGCTTGGGTATCCTTCCTATCTCCCTCTTCTTAATTTTCTTGCATGCATATTTTTTAATTGATAGTAAGCTTGTTAATCATGTAACTAAAGCCTCAAATCAACAAGAAAGAAAAGAACTAAACAAAACTGGAAAACTGAAATCCCGTCCATGGCCGACGGGTGCAAATTGTTGGCGAGATGGACAACTATAAACAAGTTGCAAGGCTTCCCCTCACACCCCCAATGACCCCTCTGGTTGCTGGGTCAAAGGGATGGCTCGCCATGTCTCTGGTTTCCGGTGGGTGGCGGAATTGCAGCTGTGAGTGGGCAGAGTTGCAAGGGTGACGGAAGGGACGACATTCTGCTGAAACAGACGCTGTCATGGCAGCTTCAAAGGGTAGACGCTTAGCCTTGATATTGAGTCATCGTGCGGGGAGAAGGGGAGCGTTCCCGACGGTGCTGCTGGCCAGATGGAGTCCTCTTGCAGTCCCGGCGGTGCTGCTGGCCAGGAGTTTCGCGACTTGGTGCAGAACGTGATTTGCCTTGGATAGTTGCTATAATGCACGAGCTTTATTCTTCCAATTGGATTGGTAGGGAAGGGAAGCAGTTGATAGCATCGTTCATGATCTAGGTTTTGGGTTGAAGAAGAAGAGAAGGGGGTGGCAAACTTGTAAATACTACTTGACTCGACGTGGCTCGAGTTAAAAATAATACTAACTCGTAATAAATATTTAAAAATAATCATTTTAATGGGTTATGGGTAAAGTTACTCAACTAATTAATTATTTTACGAAATCACCACGAGTAATAAAAATACAGTAATGATAAACAGTCGATATTTTACCGCCGTACCATAAGCGATTAATTTTAAATCGGATGATTATAAGTAATTAATAAAATAAAGATTTTACCTTTACCATATTAAATTTAATAGTAGGTAAAAAAAGTGATTATTTTAATTACGAGTCAGTAATGTAGAAAATGAGTTATTAAAATATAATGGTATGTAAAAATCACCAGCGTCGAACTTAAATAGCATAATAAAAATAAATAAAGTTCGAAACTTTATTGAGTTGAATAATTTAAAATAATTGTATTAATAATATAATTGAATTAAAATAATACAAATTATTTTAAATAATTTAATCGAACAATTTAATTAATTAAATTGCTATGAATAATGATATCGATTAAAAAATTATAACCGTAAACTAAATCATAAAGATCGTGGTTAAGTAATTATTATCTCAAAAGAAAATATACTAAGAATAATAATTAAATACTTGTTTATGAATTAATAATTACTTTATTATTTGTTAAGTGATAATTATGATTTAGATAATTAATTTAAAATGTGAAGTTGGATTAAAATGATTATATCACATGAATAATTTAATATTTAATATTGTTGAATTTTAATAATGATACATATATATTAGACATTTAGTTGCATGCATTTCTACTCAAATAAAATTATACTTATGTATAATTTTATGTTCTCATTCAGATTAGGATCGTTGGTCGTGGTTGCGAGTCCACTTATGAACTATCCAGGTCCGTATAATTATTTAGAATGTTATACTTTCCCTTCTTGGCAACCCTGGTCAGCCTGAGCCCAGATTCAACCACCATGCGTTGGAACACAATCGGGGTCAAGGAATTGACTCAGTCCCACACAAGGCCGCACCTTTAAAATCACTATGTGGGAGTCTTAGTTGACTTGGGTATCTGACCACCATGCGCTGGAAAGGGGCAACTGGGCGCAATGGAGCAAGACGACTCATTCTGCACTTTTGATACTGAGAGGGTGAGTCAATGGCAAACATTGGTAACTACAGGTTCTGGGCCCACATAGCCTGTGTGCAC